>JAHZNA010003150.1:0-66658 GCA_027743935.1 Sinodicranocentrus sp. ZH6 | reverse complement strand
TTGATGTGCTGGATTAAATAGTAACTGGAGAACATCTGGGGCATTATGATCAACCTGGTGAAAGTCCTTCCTACAAAATTCCCTCGAATATGTGCTTTTTTTTCATCCATAAGGTTATTTTCGTGATCAATGAGAAGCCGAGTACTTGATAAATGAAAGGAGCTGCTGTGATGGAGACATGACAAAAATTCCAATAATGAATGAATGCAATCAAACAAAGAAGGGTGATGTTCATGTGTACGCCAGTCTAATAATGAATATCAAAGTGATAATAAAAATGGGGTCTGATAAGAAGATCTATAATTGATGACAGTGTATGATTCGGCGAATATGAGCTTGTTAGTACTGTAAGTCTATTTCCCTACTGACTACGACAAATGGACTCGTTTTTTAAAGGAAATGTTATATTGTTATGGTAAAGAGTATAGCATTGCAACTACTATACCATATTTTTATATCAATGCACCTAAAAAATCCAGACACCAGACTCAACGCAAATTACCAGACAACAGCAAAACTGCACAAAGGAGACCACATTTCTCTACCATGTAAGAAGAATAATATCTTTTGAAAATTTTTGTCGTGCTGCATGATATCACAGACATAATACTTTCCACACACATATATAGAGATTACTTTTTTGTGCTGTAAGTTTTATTAACTCATACTAATACAACGAACGGGCCACAAAACTAAGACTGCTACGATTTACCAACTTTTCTGAGTTTTTAAATATATGTATTTTTAAAATTTTTAATATGTAGATAATAGTATATAGTTTAAGTATTAATCTTCTCACAAACACCAACATCAACAACAACAACTCTACTATTTGTACCTACAATCAGCAACACTACTACGAATATAATGTATACAGTAGGTAATGTATATGTACTGCACTGCTGATGACTGACGAGCGAACTTCAGCGGTGACAAGACATATATCTTAGTTGCTCCATTGCTTTAATAGACTCAAAGATATGGGTGACACACTATATAAATGATTCTGTTCCTGCTTCTACACGCGACACACGGGTGTCGTTGGCAATTGACATTTTACTCTCTTTTTTGTATGATTGCAAATGTTGCCTCGTTTTGGGCCACAAAAATGGGAATGAATTTATATTGTGCTTCCCATGCTCGAGAATCTAGTAAAATCAATTGATCGACCAGACTCAAGAAATGTCATCGCCAAAGAAGCATGCTCGGTAAAGACAAAAAAACTGTAGTAAGTAGTAAGTATATAAGTAATATATGTACTTTTTCCCCTTGTATACGTATATAAGGTATGCTCTTTTCACTACTCTGATAAACAATAATAATTATTGCATTTGTATATTTGCTCATAATAATATGTAATAATATGACTGCAACTTGGATTTCACAACAGACATCAAATCATTTTTCTGACTACACTCCATTAAGTATATAATGTATTAATAGTATATTAATTAGTACTGTATCATTACTGTTTTTTTATTTCTCAGCAAAAATTATATAACTGCTTTCTGCTCTACCTTCTGTTCATTTCTAGACAATTCTGCGGACGCAAAAATAACAACAACAACAACAACAACGACAACAACAGCTATCATCTAATGTAGCCACAATTATGTGTATATTTATGATATATAATAGATAATTGTTTTTTTTTCCTTTAAATGTTTAGCTAGCTAATGCTCGTTTTTTTATATCTCCCTCGTCTGATAATTTGCTTTGCGGTATTTGTCTAATTTTAAAACTACTACTTAGAATACTACCAGGTGAGAAGATTTGCAATCATCCTGGTATTTATTGCGAAAAAACGACATGTTACGGGTATTCAATACTGTCTCCACTACTAAAGGTCTTTTACACAAAGGGCGTGAAATAGATGACCTTCTCTGGACAAGATACTAGAGAAGTAACTACCAGTAATACTTATGGTAATACATTGAGTTTTTAGTTGTATAGCTAGAAAGTTTTTTTTTCTACGTAAGTACAATTCTGCAATTAATTTTGTCTAACTTTTCCATCAAAATCGTACAATGATGGTAACTGGCACGTAATTCCTGCCTTTACACAACATCTAACTACTCTTCTACTTTTGTGAGTATAGGTAACAACGGGTCCAATAATCTCAATTTAATCTCAGTGTGGTCGGTCAAAGTGCAACAAAATGCAACTCCCACGTAAGGATAAAGTTATATAGGCGTATTTGCAAGTTAGTATACACATAATATCATCAAGGAAACGCAACGTGACATTTATTACAAGTATTACAAAAAGTTTTGGAAAAAAACTCTCGGATAATTATCACAACAACGTCAAAGAGTTTTTTTGTTATGTTGCAACATTTAATCTCTTCATAAGGAAGAGGTTAAAAGGGAAAGAGAGAAAATGTAGTTGTGAAAATCTCTAATTTATGTTACTGAACAAGAAACAGCAAAAGAAAGCATACTTGTCGGCTTGGAGGAAATGGCTTAATTTTTTAAATGGGATTTCGAAAACATATACATAATACTGTGTTGATGCACATGAATGAGAATCATTTGTGGGCAAAAACAACCCGTATAAAATGTATTAATCATAAAGATGAATTGCTAATGATGAGATTTTGGTTTCGTTTTCAGAAACTATCGCACCAGCATCCTGTATCTCACGGTCACGGTGCAAAGTGCCTGTCTAATTGCAAGAATGTATGTGCCACGGTGGTAGGGAACGATATAGTAATGGGAATCTTGGTGCGCCCTCGTACAACCTCTTCTGAATAAATTCTCAACGACCATAGAAAAGGGGTGATAATGTGGAAAAGGTGTGTAAATAAATAAAAGAAAAGGGGATCCTCATTCTCGAAACCTTGTTGGTTTTTTTGAGAGTTAAACTTTTACGTAAACTATTACCACTGGTTGCTGTTTTACTTGAACAATGGAAACCTTTCATTTGACAACATGTATTCCCAAGGTTCACATGTTGAACAACTCACTGGTGGTCTACACTCTCAGATAGGGGAAATGCATTAAGAAAATCGTTCACTACACTTTAAGTGTACATTTTTGGGTCGTAAATTCTGGAGAATAAAATGATCTAATCTTAACGATGATCGGAAGGGAAGCATTCCGTCCATACTACTTTATAATGTACACACACTCTACTATTGTAGTGGTATAAACTTTGTATGAAATAAAATAGTTAGAAAAACTCACAAAACTTTGAAGAAGATTGCCGTTACATATTGTGGACATACATTTCAGACAATTTCTTGCACAATCTGGATGTACCTAGTTTTGATGTTTTTTTAAAAATGTATTTGTGACGACTAATACTGAAGCGTTTCTCATAATGCTAATTCTCTTGGTATGCTAAAGTGATTGATAAAAGATTCCATTGTAGATTGGAAAATTTGATCAGCTAAACAACAGTCATTTTAACTCTCCCGGAATCTCTTCATATCTTTATTAGACCTTAGCTATGGAACAAATATGAAATTCTGTTTTTTTAGTTCATAAGTTGGCGAAACCTTGTGCAAAAAATGGGAAATTCTTTTCTGTAATCTCTACTCAAACAAGCTAAAGCCTTACAAACTATTCTTGTGTTATAATGATGGTAATATCTTTTGACTAATATTCATATGACTCTAATATTTCATCTTTCATGACTTATATTTCCAAATGGTAGAATGCATTAACCTTTATGTTCTATAATTAGAAAAACGTCTCCTAAAATACCATTACTTACCAGATATGAGAGGCTACATGGCACATACAGTAAATGGCCAAGACTTTAAAATCTACTAAACTGACAATACCTGCCCTCGTATAACCATCATCACCAACTAGTATAAGTGGTAAATATGAGTGGATTATGAAATACAAATGACAATAATAGAATTTGCTGAATGGGATTATAGCACTATGGCACCATAGTAGTGCTGCAAATGCAAAATGACTTTTGACTTCCGCTCTTCTTACTCCCCTCGCTCATAAATATCCCATGTGTTTTCGACGCTATCTATATACAAGTATGAACATGGTAACTTCCAGAGAGTGGGGAAAGGAAGAGTAAAAAATATTAAATGAAACGACAGTTTTATACACTCACATAGATTGTCAGTTTCTGCACCCTGACACAATGTTTCTCTCTTTGCCCATTCTCTCCATCATCCTCTTTCCTTTATCTTTTTCTTTCGTTGGTCATATACGGCAAGAAAAGAATAAACAGAGATACTTTGTGTGGCTTATTGGAAGCGAGCCATGCCATTTATTATAATAATATTATTATTATTACTATTATCATTACAAGAGGAGAGAGAAGTGAAGAAGCAGACCAAGTGTGACGATGGTAATATTACAGCAATCATCCTCTCGGAAATGGCTCAAAATCCCATGCTGTTTTTCTCTACTTACTATCATCATCCACACACAATAGTCACTCTGAAGTCGTTTTTCAACTTTCAGAAAACGATTCTCTCTGGAAATTGTGCTCCCATGTAGCCTTGTCCCTATCTTGGCTATCTTTATTTTATTTTTCCAATGAACAAAACTCCTCGAATGAGCATGAGGTTAGGAGTTTATAGCATTATTATTATTAAACTGGAGCATGGTGGCAATCGTGTTTGTTGCTATTTACACCGTATCCCATCATCGCCATCATCAAGCATTAAGTATCGTGGGAGCATATAACTCATTTTACACTTTTTATACATGCTCGCATGAAGTAGTAAATGAGCGTGTGGAAAGAAAGAGAGAGAGAGTCTCTCTCTCTCGCATCAATTTTCCTTGAACTTTGTCATTCAGCTAGTAAATATTCTTATGCGAAAGTAATGGCAAAGTAATGTGATTACACTGCTACAAACAGCATTGTTTTTTCTCTCAAATGTCTTCCCTATTATTTCCGTTTTGTGAAGCCGGGCATTCTCCTATTTTCGCAAAACGGCGCTCTCAAGCTCTACATTTTTATTGTTCCTATACACTCCAATTGACAATAATGATGGGCACTATGTGATATTGATACATTTTATATGCGATATCATCCTCTTCTATCTTTTAATGTACCTTGCTATTCATTCTCTTTCTCCTCAAGTACAGAACTATCACCATCCCACGCTACCGTGGTTGTGCCCATTTTATAGGGGCACTTTCTTTGTCTCTCGTTTCTCCAACGACTTCTCGTTTTACTTTCTGTTGTACATGCTTGCCAGATGAGTAAATATATATATATATATATATGTTTGAGTGTTTGAGGAAGAGAAAGAAAGTCTCCATTTTGTATTGTATACGCCCTTAAGTATGCCTCTTTCCAGTATCGTGTTACTATTATTTGATTCCTAAGAGTGAATCACCAACGAATCAAGAT
Organism: Sinodicranocentrus sp. ZH6; assembly: GCA_027743935.1. Classification (NCBI taxonomy): domain Eukaryota; kingdom Metazoa; phylum Arthropoda; class Collembola; order Entomobryomorpha; family Entomobryidae; genus Sinodicranocentrus; species Sinodicranocentrus sp. ZH6. Next base: position 61,324 of record JAHZNA010003150.1, on the reverse strand, counting down.
GTTATACGTGAATGCCTTTTATTCCATTTTATTGTGTTATATCAGAAACATTAATCTTTGATTTTCTGTCCTCAGGATCTTGTTTCACTACAAACTACATTTTCTATATGTTTTAAAGGGTGATTTTTGGACAAAACAATTTTTTTCTTTCTAGCTCCTCATCATCAACAAAGTTCTAGTTGATAAAGAGGCATTAATACAACTTCTAGGGAAAATACTCATCTAAAACTACTCATTAATTATCACATTAAGTGTTGCTACATTAGATGAATGACCTGCTGCTGCTATGCTGATATTATATGCGTACGTGTATTGTCAAAGACAGATCGGTAACTTGCTTAAGGAATCACATCACAATACAATCTAGAAAGAATTAGATCTCTACTAGTGTTTACACTAAAAGAGTCTGACATCTCTACACATTTTTATTTATTATTTATTTACCTACGTCAATCACTCACAGACGATAGACTACAGTTAACACGTTTGTAATATATGTCTAGAAAAGTTTTAATACTAAAGAGTCTATTATCTCTACTAGTGACACAATTCTAATTCTTGTATTCTTTCGCTACAGAGCTTAATAGAAAATTTACCTGGTAAAAGCTACGTGATTAAGGAAGACGATGTTGTTTTTATGGAAATAATTTTCTCTCCGAAGCATTTCTCTACACTATTTAACTTGTCTACAAAATTGGTTTGAGTACAAAAGGGCTCGCATGGTTATAGTTCTCATTTTAAAATCTTTTATATAGGAATTTTCAACAATGAAAAAATAGTAACTCCTTTTTTTCAATATATATTTTGTCTTGAAAGTAGATAGAAAGATGTGTTAAATATGTAACGACATTCTATTCAATAGTATAATCAATCAATTCTAGAGTAGTTAGAGTCATTCTATAATTCAGACTCTGATCCCTGAAGAAATGAAAAGACTATAAGAAAAGGCTTTTTTTTCCTTCATTATTTTTTCCTTGCCACCATATTATATAGTTATCTAAATGACTACGTTATACATACTACTTTGTACTACACTCTACTATAACTCTAATGTAGATTACTGGAGTAGTTGAAAATGCATCAATTAAGTCACACTTTGATTTGATTTGAAAGATATTAAAAGTTGAGATTGATCCGGTGGTTGTCATTGTGAAAAATTGTTCCTTATTATCAAGTCAAATTTATTGCAGCCCTTCTGTTTCCTTTTCTTCTACTCTACATCGTATTGCTCGTTTCGTGTCCCTTTTGTAGTCTCTATAGTCTACATACTAATGCTATGAATTTTATGACTAAATGCTAGTAAGTACACTGCTTTTTTGTTCGGATTGGTAATATTCTAGTACAAAAAATAACACTCTAATCAAGTTCGTATTAAATTGTGATATTTTTTTTCTTGTTCTTGTTGCACCACGTACGTTTATAAGTCTAAACTGCACCAAAAAACACTCCTACTAATAATACTTGACGTATTTGCATCTAGAAAAACAAATAACTATTCTAAGTTTGTATTTTTATGCTAAAACTGCTTATTGCTCCATCCCCAACCGAGTAGTCTTTTTCCATGTCTTTTAATGTTGTTTTATTAAAGCCATTAAAACTGTTTCTGATTCTAGTATGAATCTCTAACTAGAACACAAATACATACTATCACTATCTATGCTATGATTCCTGTTCGACATAATCCATCGAACGAGCTATATATGATTACTCAAGTGGCGTTATCATAACCGTTAAATTCATATAAAATCGAAATTGTATTATGAAAATGAGCAGCCTGACAGTAGTATATACTTGATATATTATATATGTTTTCTCCTTTTTTGACACTTATTGTTCCATTTCGATATATTGCCATATATTTCTAGCAGAGGAGTAATGATGATATGTGCTCTTATGATTTTATACGACATATGTCTCCATTAACGCCTAAAAAAGTTTCTTTGTCATTGATCAATGAAAATTTCACAGTAATTTCTCACAACGTCATAGTGACATTTTGGCACTGTTCACTGTTTCCAAAAATCGATCCACTACACGTATTACATTCTCTATGTTGAATGACGTTATTCTCATATTATGAAGCCATCATGGCCGGAAATTACTTCCTTTCTTATGCTTGCCTATTCACAAAGCAAATCAAAATGTCATTACTTCTTCACAGGATGAAACTAGCCAATCTCAAGTTAAGCGAGAAATCCCCTCCTATATACATGTTTTACTACCTTATATTCTCACACGCATTTGTTCTTAGGTGCTACCTGACAATCCTTTCTATAAACTTACGACCTATTAAGTACCACCTAGGGATCCAGTAGCTTGACGCACTCCCTGTTTTACTAGAGCATAAAACAGTGTCTCATAAACACTAACCAGTTATGACTCACAGCATCTGGACGAAATGCACAGTTATGTGCTAAACACTCCTGATTGTTCTCTTTCTACAATTGACTCCTTTTCCCTCTATCTGTTCGCTACATTTATCCAACTATTTTTTTAGCCAGTGCTAACATAGCAGATAGAAGAAGAAAAACTATTTATGCATATGAGATGTGTGTAGATGGACGTAAATAACAGACGTAAGTGAGATGCCTACCACAGGGTAAACTCTTGATGCGTGTGCATTCATTAAGTTCAAGTCTTAAAAAATCCCAACAAGACTCTAGAGGAGGATGTACATGAAAGGAAACCACTTTTGGTTCAACTAATTATCCTCAGTAATAAAACCCTATTCTGTAATGAATACTGTATGAAAGGCGCTCAAATGCTAATGTATTCATAGTACCTAGTTGGTAAAAAAAACTTTACTACTTTATTTTCTTCCTAATCGGCTGATATTAATGAAACGTACACATATGAATACTGTATAATATACTGAACTATACATATATATATGCATATATGATCCTACTATTATTATTATTGTTAGCATGGGCTGGAGAAAAGTGAAGCTATGCCTTCTCATGAAATAAATTCTCAGAAAGTACAACCCGATTTTAACAAGTTTCTTCTTAAGTATACAGTGAAACCACACAGGGTTTGCATGCTATTTCCAGTTGAATTTTTGTTTGTTGTATGGTATACCCAAGAACGCAACCACTAATTATATTACGCTATTTAATTTTCCTTTCATGGCATAATTAATAGTAAAAGTTTATTGTTGACCTACAATGATATGAGATAGTGGAGTAATTATATGCATGAGTAGTAATATACTACGCTTCCACTAGAACACGCCTCACAAAGTTATTGCAAATGACAGTAGCAAAGAGAGCCCTACAATCTACCTTTGACTAACTTCTACAATTAGAGTAACTAACTAACAGGTTTTCTTTAGTATACATGCCATCACATTGAGGGAAGGTTCCTACGCAGATGTGTGTTTTTTTATTTACTCGAAAATACATGTAGTATTAATACACAGGCCGATGTATTTACGTGTTAGGTAGTATTTCATTCCATGCTAATATTTTTTATATGCATACCATCCAATTTCTTAGAAATGTCCTATATACATCCTTTGTATTGATTTTGACAAAAGGTTATTTACATTGAGACGGTAAATATGAGACGGAATTAATTCAAATACTGCGAAAAAGGGTAGCCATAATTGTGTGAATGAGCGTAGAAGGATTTTCATCCTATAATTTTACTTTCTCGGAGTTCATTTCCATGAATGAATTTTGTAAAGTCGTCTTTTGGGACGTGACGACTTGGAAAGTTTTACGTTTAATCTTTTAACAGTGTGCTCTTTGAAAATTGTTTCAAAACTCGATGAACAAAGGGAAGCACGTGCTTTAATAAGATCGCTCCAAGATCTTTTCATTATACCTGTCGCATAACATGGTGATTTGATTGAACAATCTACTTCTAAAAGTTGAAACTGAGGATTCACTCTAAAAGAAAGGCTATGAGAATCTCGTTCTCTCAATTTATGTTATCCTTTTTAAAAACTTTATTAAATTCAAAAAATCTGCATTTTCAGATATATTGACTCTGGTGTATACAATAGACGTAAAAAAATCTTTTCTCCTTCATAACAACATATTAATCAGTCAGTCACAGGTATTGGTAATGAGCAATGCCGGCAAAATAAGTTTCGTCGTGAGTCGGTTTAACTTAGAAAGGTTAAGAAATACTTTAAGGTTCAATCTCTGATAGGAATTTAAACAAAGCTAGAAGTTGAGAAATATACAGTAAATTTTTTTTTCATACAAAGGAATTTTTAATAGTCTAAAAAACTATCTCCAGATCTTTTTTCCCCTAAAACCATTAACCTGGCTAAAAGATATTATAATGCTCTTAAAATTTACCTGTAAATATATACAACACTAAATAGACCATTCATTCCAGTGCTTGCACGACTATTGAGTTGGAGATTCATAATGCGATAATGCCTCCTGATAATATTCCCTTTTATGTGGTGAATACAATGTTTCATGTGAGTTGTCGAATACTTTTGTAAGTACTTATTATAACGAACAAGGAACAATTTCGAATGGAAACCTGGATTCAAGCGTCATACTATTGAAATCTTAACTATTTCTTTTTACAGAAGCACCTCTTGTGTTGGGCAAAGAATAACAAAGTAAAAATAAACATGGAATATTTAAAAACTAGCCATTGTCCAACAGGCATTTACATTCGAAACGATTACACAATTTAACACGTTTAACAAGTGCGTCTTTTGTCTCTGCTTTGTTCTGTTTCTGCTACTTCGTTCTTGGCGGGTGTAAGTTTTGAGTCCGTTTGATATCCTAAATGTGTGTAGTAGTTTTTTCACCCTATAGTTTTGTCACATTTGTATAAACGAGATTGACTATTTTGTAGTACCTAACTTTTCAGTGATTTTTTGTAGTGTTTTCGGGTGCTTTCGTAAAGCTAATGCATTTTTTATGACACTGTGTGTACGCCAGCACAGATGAAAAGGTTTTTGTGTGTATGAAGATGTAATCGGATGAACATCCAGATGCAATTAGCCACGTAGGCGTCATTTTGCGGTAAATTGAAAATCTAACAGTGAGATTCTCTTGTCGATTTTTGTCAGTTCTGCCATATCTCGAGAAATGGTTATACCAGCCTATTAAAGTGTGATTTGGAAGGGGAGACCACAGCACTGGTTATTAGCCGTATCTCATATTCCTACAGAATGTATCGGGAGCATTGTGAGCCCGACAGGGTTGATAGTAATACCAGTAGTATGAGTTGCTGGGGATGCATGATGATTAGTGATCACCCCGAAAACATTCTTATGAGTCAGGTAAGGACTTGTCGCATGCTCGAGAGTGGACAAGATGTGATGCGTCCGCGAGCTGCCTGATGACGAATGTGTGGCAGCTGCTGCCGAAGCTGTGGCAATAGGAATCGCATAAGGAGTGTAACGGATGGATGCCGGTGCCGCTGTATGGGTAGCGGCCGTGCCTATGGCTGGAATTAGAATGAACTCACCATAGCTCGCACCACGCGTTGACGCCCTCGTCTTGGCCAAATTGGCAGGCAACATTACCTCCTTCGGCTGAGCCTTCTTGCATTCCACCTGCAACAAATTGCAACAGAAATTTTCCGACATTTCAAACATATTCATTCTCATGAGACTCACTAAGGATCTCATGATGTCAATCATGCACGCAAAGTTTTTTTTACTCAAAAATCAGATACGAGACAAAGTAAATAATTACAGCTAGACTCAAAATATGTCAACATTTTCCCAAAGGATATAGAAAGCTAGTCAAGAATCACAATATAAACACATGCATAATAAGTAATCCCTCCTGTCTCACATGTTCTTTAATCTCCGAAAAAGATAAGAGTTGACTTTAAGCGTAAAAAAACTAACTAGCATACTAATAACATATCTACAACATCCATCCTTCTCGTGAAGAAGAAAAAATTCATTTATTTGACATATATTCTCACCCAAGTAACTGTAAATGTCATTTAACCCACATTCTCAACCATATACCTAGCAAACATAATCTAGTAAAATGAAAAGAGTATGGAGAACTAACTTACCATTTTGTTGTTGATTTCGTGGAAATGTATTTCACATACTTTATCTACAACATCTTCGTTTTGGAACGTAACGAATCCGAAACCTGTCAATCAGAATATAAAAAAACAGAATAAAAACATCGGCTCGGGTTTCACACTCAAGCAAATACAAATAAACATTCCGTGAAAGAGGGAAGACAGATGAAAAAGTGCAACACATATATTCTCCTTCCATAAAGCTTACATATAGGTAGGCCTACAATGAGTTGTGTAATATGCTGCTAAGTATAAGCGTACAAGGAGTGGATTTCACAAAATAAAATCGTATTTCTCTTGAAAAAAAAGGCACAAACGCAACCCATCAGAAAGAGAATGGATTGCATTAAGCAGCACTTTTCCCATGCATCAATCCATTCTTTCAATTCCTCAAAGTGAACTTTTTTTACGCAACCAGCCCAACTAATCTCCCCAAAAGTATGTTGAAAATATGCAGAAAAAAGTAGTAAATACCACTCATGCCATCAACTACAAACTGCAGTAGTCACGGGCTAAAGGAAAATTCTTATTGTGAATGCTGACGACGACAACGTAGACAATATATATGCTTGCATATCCCGTCTAATAAAATTACACGGCAGTCTCATCATCGTCATCATCAGTAGTAGTCAGTCATTCAGTCAGTCAGCAAAAACAGTGGGAAATAGTGTAGAGGTGAGATGTCATGGACGTTTAGCACATTTCTTATGTAACACATAAACTCTTATAGATATCGTGAGAGCCAGCACTACCGATTGTATCGACACAAGGTTAAAAAACTAGAAGATGGAAAGAAAAGGATTTAGGTAAAAATGCGATAGATAAGTGCACACGTTTATATTATTACATCTCTCTTATTTTCACTCTTTGAAAGAGATCGCGGCGGCAGTTGAATTTTCAACTTGTGTTTCTTCTTCTCCTTTTGCTTTTGCGTTCTCTTGCGTCACAACAGAGATTCATCGTATCAAGTTAGGAATAAGAGAGGCACCGGATGAATGCAAGGGGAGGTTGGTTGTATGCATTTTTACCTCGTGTTCAACTCAACGGAATAGTTCTCTTTTCAAAAGTTTACAACACGTAATGTTCATTGACTATGCCACACATATATATGCATTCTCTGTAAATAGGGAAGAGTTTCAAGAAGAAGCGTACGCAAATGTGTGGATCTTTATACTAGTAGAGGAAAAGGAATCTAGGTATGTGGCAAGGATTTTTGTAGTTTTTTTTTCTTTTGTCATGGTCCCCTGTCCTGGCTCTGCATGAATATTATGCATGATATAGGGTTGGAAGTAGTTGTGCAGAAAAGGAGAGGATATCCTCCGGGAGACAACTGAGGAAAGGAGTAGTGGTGGATGGAGGAGGGAAACTGAAGCATATATATAATAAGCATGAATAAGTGCACATCAAGAGTAATGGGAGAAACCAGCATTGACGGCAACAACAAAAAACAAAGCTTTCTATTCTGCGGCTCCAATTTTCTTTGTTACGCTTACTCCTCTATTACTCGACACACCAACTATTCCAGTTTCATTGAGCAACTTTCTATGTGTTTTCTCGAGTGTGGTGGTGAGAATGAGATGAGGATTTCTGTTTCACATAAGGATGTAATGTGGTATAGCTGGGATTTCAGGATACATATGCATATATATGCTGTGAATTTTATGTATTCAAATCCTGTGGATATAGGTGTAAATAAAAGAATCAAAGTTCATATATGCACACATCTCTTCAGCTGGTATCAAAGGGTTAATGTGTGTTGAGTTTGGAAACGCATGTGCTTTTAGTCTACACAGGAGTGGATTTTTCCTTACGGAAATGTGCACAATTCCGAACTCTCTAGGTAGGATAATGGTTTGTCTAAAATGATTGTATTTACATCCTTCCTTGAACCGATTACGATTCCCTTGAGGCTAGTGACAACAAATTAGAGACTAGCTGTTTGGGATTAGCTTCATCCTACTTGCAATTCAAAGCATCGCTTGTGGTCCCCACTTAAATAAGAGACCATCCTGGTAGGAAATGCTTTAACTATCGTTCAACCCTACCTTTCCTACTGTTGGACGGAAAGTTTGTTGGAAGAGGAGGTGGATATGCACGGCTGTTGGGAAACGTTGCATTGATCAATATTACAAAATAGCCAAGTGAAATCCTCCATTTTCAGAAAGCCCCTCTTTCCTCTCTCTCTCTCTTCTCCACTCCGTTGCATCAAACACACAGGCTTTGTGTAAGGGAGTAAATTTTTTATGTGTGACCTGCATAATCTGGATGTAGAAGCAATTGCACTCCCACGACATATACTATGTCCCCCACAAAAATTGAGTTGATTCCAGGAAACAGTTCGATTATGCATGTTACATCATAACAATCCGGTGGGATAGTCTTTAAACCCTACCGAAAACCCGCATAAAGGAAAATGCGAAAGATCCCTCACAAAGTGAGTCACAGACTATGGTCGAGTCCTCTGAGAGAGAAAAGAGCGTGATTTTGTCTCCTCACTCTTCACCGACAAGATTCGCAGAGCAAAAAGAGGAGTCATGTGTACACTATTCCCCGTCTCACAACGACGACTAACTAACGTAACTTTTCTTTCGTCCGGAATGTCATGCCTAATGTCCCAGAAGGGTTGTGGTAACCGTTGTACTACCCATATCTTTAGGATATATATTACCTCGTAAAGCTGTACGTAGAGGATTCAGGTGTTTGCACATTGGAATGTTCATTAGCATACCAGTGCCACTCGTTTGGCATTCTTTTCCCTCCATTTTTTGCCAATTAACGAATGAAATCTTTTTACAAATCGTTACGACACTGGCACACAGCTCACGTCGGTTCGTGTGAAAACGCTAAAAAAAAGAACTGCTCCGCACACTCCATGAAATCCATGGGCATATGTATTATTCTCATTTTTACTTTTCTTTTTGTGTCTAGACACTCTCTCACTTTAAATGTGACTCTGTGAGTTCGATCTGTGTGTGTGTGTGTGTGCGGCGAGTACTAAAAGCTACGGTATCATTGGGAGAGAACATGGCCAAACGGAAATCGCTCTTCTGGCACACTTTTACAAGTTAAATGTTAAACATTACGTTCGTCAGTTTTTTATATACATATATATATACATATTCTGGCGAAGAACGTGAAGCCACAAGCCTACGTAAAACTACGTAAAAGTCGAGTAATACGAGAAGTGCTACACTTACATGATTAAATACGCAAAATTGCTCTGCTCCCACAGTATCCCGTACAATTTATCTTCCGTTGGCCGTCCTCAGATTATAACTATTCCAAGCGCAATTCAACTCACAAAAAGAGAGAAGAGAGAGAGAGAGAGAGAGCGACGAGATTCGACTGGGAAACTTATTATGCTGAAATTTGCATTCTTAAACGTGCCATCCACCAATGTAATGACTATGACTGACTTTCATTCTCTACTATATTACGAGGACCGAGTCAAGTTCATATAAAGTAAGAACACTCCACTTTGTCAGGAAAGTGCATATCCTTCTCCTTAGCCATTAAAAGGAGCACTCACTCAGCCTATATTGGAAATCCATGTACACTATCATCATAACACGAGAGCACTTACTCTTTAATATCCAATCTTCCTCTTGGAAAAGAAAGGGAAAAAAGAGAGGAGAAAAATAATGTTTTTACGGCAACTGACTTCATTTTTCCGCCTAATCTCTCATCAAATACCATACCCTCATAAACATGGAATGAGAGAAGTGTTCAACCTTTCATACTGACAGTTTGACTATATCAAAAGAGAATACGAGAAGGAAAAAAAACTCGACTTGTTCAAAGGTCACAATAAACTTTCTATTTCTTTTCATGACTTTGTTTATCCATACGCTAATATACTCCAAAGTATCCATCACTCCCGAAATTTCGCACTGTGGTGTGAATTGTGAATCTAAAATTACCTCTTCTATTCTTCTCCTCCTTCATTGGAAAACCTTTTGATGAAGCACATTGTTGTGAGGTGGAAGAAACTTGATACCAACGAGGGGAATGAAAATATGTTGCTTTCATTCTATAAATATATGAGCAGTATACTACTAGGAAGATTGAAAACACAACAAAACGTTTCATGCCTGCCAGCTACCATTTGACTTGAGTAAAGAGGAAGGAAGAAGAAAAAATTTGACTAATGACGTTTATGATTTTCTCAACATAATTATGCAAGCATAGAGTTCTCACTTGCTGTCATGGAGTTGATATATTAATATTTTTCTTTCTCCTTGTTGTTGTTGTAGGTATTATTGAGGGGAAGTGAGTTTGACTTGAGACTTGACGTTCTCAAAATCCTCTGTATAAACTTAAAGGGAAGAATTTCCCTACCAAAGAGTTAAACTGACATGCATCAACTAGTTTGATGAAGTGTCTACATCAAGTTGTGGAGAAGGAGGAAGGAAAAAAGAGATTATACATATATTCTTGGATAGCAAAGAAGAAGAGAAAAAAGCTGGCTTCAAATGCATAACGTGGGAGAACAAGTGGAGCACATGGGTAAAGAAGAGAAATGGGAGCATTAGTTGTAGCGGTACACCACATACTTCTCTCTCCGTGAGACTTCGTGACTCAGCATATATAATGTCTCCCTTTTCCTAATCTATATTATCTTCATGGATCTTATTTTTTCCCCTCTCTTTAAAAATGCAATCCAATCCTGTGCTCTCATCCTTACGCTGTAGTTTGCTCTACTCACTCAACTTAGCTCATTTTACAGTGATGGAAAGATTGCAGTTGATTTATTTGTCTTTAACACCTGCTTCACGTTACTAATAGAGGGAACAAATAGTGCAACTGCCAAGTGTTCATGTAGAAGAAAGAAAGGAAACATACGCAAATACGCATACGAGTAAAAACTAGAAACAAGTGTAATAATGTCTATTTTTGAATAGATCATTTCTTAAATTAGAAAAAAAACTTTTGGCTTGTGTAACCTCTCTATAGGTGGAATTTAATGATGGTGCATTGTGAATTTATGTCAATTGTCGGCATTTTCTAGGCTGCTGCACTCATACTGAATTTTGATTTACAATGGTTACAAGGTTTTTTAAGTTGATGAGCTTTGCGACAATTAGCTACCGCAGTAGTAAATGGACTAGATATAGTATAGCTTGGTATATATGGGAAAACTGAAGACATTCGAGAACCGCTAAAAGCAAGGATAGGCTTTAATAAGAGAGAAAAAATTAGTAGCACTATTTGCATCAAGTTTCGTTGGCTTTCTTTTTTCGTTGTAAATCATAAGCCTAAAATTACAAATAAAGTTTGTTCTTTATAAGTGTTCTGTAGTTAGAGGGCATCATATGAACACAAGTACCCTGGATGAATCAATACTACAGCCAAAAAAAGTAGAGTTGGCCTACCCTCGCTTCCAACGTTCCAACCTTTTCATTCTGGCAAGAAACTTTTTTTTGCCTCTGCCATAAATTCCGTAATACAAATATATATCTGTCGGGTGTAATTAAAAGTTTCATATCTCATGGAAGAATTGGAAAACAAAAATACGGAGAGAAAAGCTAGTAGCATTAATATCGAAGCACTTTTTTTAGGTACAGATCGAAAATCAGCAAGAAAAATGGAAGGGAGAAAAGTGATGACGACGGCAGATATAGAAAAGAATTCTTCACACTGTCATTTTTCTCATGAAAAAAAAAGCCCAAGAGTTTTTTTCTTCTTCTTCTTCTCAACTCTTTCTTTCGGCAAAAAAGGAAGAAAAGAGAAAAAAATAACCCTGAAGAATTTTCTGTTTGGAAGTAGTAAGTGTAAGCGTTTTTCCCCCACATCGGCTAAACATTTCTTGGAAAAGTAAGGAAAACACAGAGTGAGAAAGATAACGTGGAGACAAGGAAAAAAATCTTCATATTCAGACTCTTCATATTGTAATATCACACAAGATTCTTTGCACATATATCAGCACGTTTTAATGTAATATAAGATAGAACACGACCCAAGCACGGTGTGGCGTCATTCCTTTACATATGAAAGCGCATTTTTATATCACATGCGAATTGAGAATTTAGACGCAAAAAAAGAACCTGAGAAAATATCTCTTTTTCAGAATCCTCAGCTGTCTTCGGCTCTTAAGCCAGAGGGTGAATACTATAGAATGGAGGAGAGGGAAAAAACGTGAAGAGAGGGGAAGAAAAGAAGCACAAGCAAAACAAGAGTTACTACTATTACAGTATAAGTTCCCAACCTCATTCCTTCCCATAAAGTCACAAGCTTTTAGTCACACAAGATCTTTGCACTTTTCTCCACTTCGTCTTTCCCTTCTCCCTTTATTTCCTTGCGAGGATGTACATTTTTATGTCATATAATTTTTCATTCCTTTTCTTTAACTTCTTACACTATTTTTTTCCCAAAAAGTACACATGTGCATTCATGTAGGTTTTTCTGGATGTATAAAAGGAAAAGATTGTGATATAAGTATTATTGTTGATTATCAAGCGACACCTTATATCCCATTTTAGGGCATATCAAAAAGCAGTATGTGTCCCCATGTGTGATTTCCTTCTCTTCCGATACAATCAATGCATCTAGTATCCATTTTTTGTGAGATGTATGTACATGTATTCTGAGTATTGAGAAGTTTCGCTGGAAGTGAATAACCCATTCTCAATAAATAGGCAAGCTTATTGGTATGCCAAAAGATGTCACATGAGTTATATAAATATGTGGAGGAAAAGTATAAGACAGATTCTTGGAAAAACTTGTAACCATAAATCGACCATGTCCAATCTAGCAGCTTTGTTGAACCAGGAAATTCGTAAGGTTTCTTATGATGCCCCAAGTAACTCTAAACCGTCAGCATGTTAATGTTTAGCATGATAGGTGAGTAGGAGGTTATGATAAATGCTTTTCTCTTCAATAGTAAGATTTCCTCTATTTCCAACATTAGGTAGTCAGTCATTGCAAATGGAATAGTTGAAGAGGAAGAGGGGAAACTCAAAAAATTATCGAGGGAAGGTGGAAGACTCGTTATGAAAGACAGACACACGTAAATCATAAAATTGCAAATTCACTCTACTCCCTTATGACTTTTCCCATTGGATACATATGGCAAATAAGGTAAAAGGTTTTTTTTTTCAAAATGAAGGAAATTCGATTCATCGAAACTTATTGGATCCTCTATTCCATTTCTGGAGGGATGTATCAACGGGTTCCTTGGGTAGACAAGGCATGGATTTTTGAATTACGTGCGTGAATAAAATACGACCAAGTTTCAGAAAGAAGCTTTAGACAAATCGTATAATCAAGGGATTTCACATTATTATGAGATACGAGCAATCATTTCCATATTTTCCCCAAATATATATATCGCTACCTCATCCGTAGTGTTTTTTATTTGGACAAGACGCTCATTTCCTGGAGCCTTTCCTCAGTCGCTCGTGGAGCGTTGGGGAGGAAGGCATTTCGCTCTCATGATATATGAGCATCAATCAAAATTTAACTTGAGAATTAAGTGGATTTCACGGGAGTAAGCACATAACTCACCTGCACAAACATGGATTGCTTGAAGGGAAAGTGGTAAATCTAGCACAGCCTGCTTTCACACAGAGAGAGATAGGAAAAATGGAATGTACATGCTATGCAGCAGCATATAGTTATAATGCAAGGGAATATAATATATTGTACAAAGTGTAGAACAAATGAATAAATGGATTTAGCCTATAGGATTGACATCCTTGCACTTCTCCATTTGGGGAAAACGTATGGAAAAAAGTCAAAAAAAGAAGGCTAGGGAAAGTATAGAGGCTTTTCATTTGCAACTTTGTACTATTCATCTGCATGAAATCCCGATTTTTCTAGCCGGTCCTCTTGACACGACGATTTTTCAGCAAGAGAGAAGTAGCAAATGCAAAGAAAGAACTACTTCACTACCACCACCACTTCAGCTAAGTTCACTTGAAAAGGCTGGAGAACAACGACGAGGGAGATATGTATGATGCAGGTTGGGAAAAAATGCTCAAAGTGAAGCTAGCATTCACACACTGCTGGTGAGTGAGGGTAAACGGAAAGAAAAAAAGCGATAGGGGACTTTCCTTTTTACGTCCACTATTTCTTCCATTTTCCCTACAATCTAAGTGAAAAGAAGCTTGCTGTGCATGTTTTTACAGAGAATTTTGCCGCTACAGTACCACAAATTTTTTCCTCTCTCTTCTTCTCTCCTATTATACGCTACGAACTGCTCTCTCTACTACTCCTCTGAATGCTCATTCACGTACTAAAAGTTCTCCTGCTTTTCAAGTTTTCCTCTTTATTTAAATGCGTAAAAGTAGTCGGACAATTTGAATGAATAGCTGTGGAATAAAGCATGCTTTTCCTGGCCTAGAAGGCTACTACATCTACATCATATACATCAATAAGCTCGCCTCCTTTCTCTGTACGGAACACATGTCTGCGGTATTGTTATGATATTTATGGACATACCGCACGACTTTACAACATTTCCAGAGAATAAATTTATGCGGATTTCTACAACTATTTGCTTAAAGTATAACGAAGCAAACATGGGAAACGTCAAGGAAAATTTCCAAAGGGTAGTTGCTTCATTGGAGAGAGAAAGAGAGAGAGGAAGAGAAGAAAGACTTGAGAAGAAAAAAAACCTGCTGTATGCTGCTACTGCATGTTCCCACGTAAATGTCATAATGGTCACCGTTGGGAAACACAACGATACTCAAGTTTCTCTCTGAATAAAACGTGCTCCATTTGAAGGACTTTCTTTTCCTTTGTAGTCTCCAACTCTTTGCAACTATTAAACGTGTTATCATCGACCCATCACTGCATCAAAATCAAATGCCTTTCTTACCCTAATCAACGCAAGTAAATCCACATAAAATATGCAAGAGTAGAGCATATGGATTAGAATAAATGTACAAAGGGATAAAGGAGTTGAACTATAAGAAACCTTTGTCTCTTCCTCGTTCTACATAAACAATCCAAGATGAAAAGTCAAATTATTCCTTTCTACATTTTGTTTCCTCCACTTGACATTCTCTCCTTTGGAATTAGAAAGGATTTTGCAATTGTGTCAATATATTAAACAGAGAGCAACATTAGTTTCTATTTGGTATGCCTGTATATCAACTGAAACACATCTGCGTTTGATCAACAAGACAGTCACAATTGAATATTTTTCATGGATAAATTCCAGCACGACACAGAAACCGGTACATGACACTAGATAGGATAGTATTTGTGCCATGATAGAAACACTAAAAAGGTTTACATGCAAGAGAGCATGCACACAAATAAATTACGCTACACATTTCCTCTCCCAGTGTGGCTCAGCCAAATGAGATATGCTTTAGTGGGATGAGAGAAAAGTGTAGTACAAAAGGAATGAGACTTTTTTATAGAATGCATATTTCAATGAGAGTTGAATGTGCCAGTAAAAAAGCAGTAAGATGAGTGGTATCATGGATGTATCGTCTTTTCCCCCTTTCTCAAAAGGTTATTATTGCAGGAGGAAAATAACATAAGGACACACGGCAGAACACGCCGTTTTAGTTGTGTACTTGCGATATATATAGTAGGGAAAATATGTATAAAAAAATGTAGCCAACAGAATGGCTCCTTCACCATGCATTCATTCATTCAAAATATGTTCATAGTTCATAGAGAAAATTACTGATAGCAGAAAAGAGAGAGAGAGGGGAAAAAGGAGAAAGAGTCGTATTTTTTGTCTTGCTCCTCTGCAAACCCTCCATTCACCCATATCATCTCAAAATCTCGCAAGGAGAGAGAGAGAGAGAGCTCCCTATAGAGATAATAGTGACAGGAACGATGACAATAATAGGAGGGCACGAGATGGTCCTTCCTTCCGTGCCATTTCTGTATGTCGTGCAGATCTTACTTTTAGATTCTCAAAATTTCCAACAAATATGCTTCCACAGCCCGGTGTACGTGCTTCATCCCATACGTACGTTTTTATTGCACATATTATACACTGGCAAATAATATTCAGTATTAAAGAACAAGTTTTTCCCAGAGCCGGAACACCTAGCCAAAGGATCTTGCAGAGAAGAGGAAGATTTTGAGAAAATTGTGTAGATTTAGAATGCATACATTCGTACAAGGACAACGGTGTGCTGGTGTTTTTATCAAGCTCACAATTTTTTTCTTCTTTTCTCCCTCCTCAAGCAGCAAAGTCCTCATACAGAGTAGAACATTAAGGCTGGTGGCAATAAGAGGAAAAAGTTGGAGGATGTATAAGCCACCCTTGTAGGATATTAGTAGGTAGGTAGATGAGAGCATAATACATATGGAAAAGTATGTGCACAATCCATTCCCAGCTGCACAAGCATTTCATTGGTGTAGTTGAATAAGCTGAATCAAAAGCGTAATAACTTGAGAAATGTTCTGCAGTTGGAATATTTGGCCAAGAAGGCTGAAAGAGACGAGAAAAACCTCAACTGAAGGCGAGAAACTAGTCAAGTCGAAGAAGATGCACGTAAGCAAGCATATATATATATTTAACAGGGAGGAATATGAAAGACTCTTAAGAGTTGTGCTAGTAGGTGAGTAAGCAATACAGTAACTCTTGGGGAGCGCCACTTGTACGGAAAATATTATTGAGAAGCATGCCATTACTACTTGTTCCAGTACCATCATCACTCCCTCCTCTCCTTTCTTTCACTACTTCTTTTCTTTCCGTGAAAACGTTGGCATACCACCGGAAGGAAGCATTTTCTGTTGTTTTGTGTGTGTGTAAGACGATGTGTTCACAAAGTGAAATCCCTTTCAATAACTCACGATCTATGGGTAAAAGCCTGGATTTACTGGTGCTGGAGACGAGCGGAAATAAAGAGAAGAGCATAGAGTGAAAGAGAGAGAGTCATCGTCGTCCTAGCGGTGTGTGGTGGCTACACCTTCAAGACAAGATGCGGGAGTATAAAGAGGAGAAGGATAAGAGATTCCAACCTGCCAAGATGGCTAATGTCAACCGATTACTCAGACAGCAACAAAAGGAGACTATGCTAATACCTGAATTCCTTTAAAACATGACCAACAATAGATTACCTCGGCTGCAAAGGGAGAAAAGAAAAGAGGAATAAAAGAGTAGTCTCTAGTCTGGTTGCTTGCATGCCTTGCCTTGTCAAGTTACTTGCCTCTACTTTATACATAAGTATATATCTTTATTATTATATTATATCTTTAACGCCTTCTACTTGTTCCCTTCATTTCGTCACGTCACAAAAAAGCACCGAGTTCACACAACCAAAACTCCTCCAGCACCGCTGGCATATTTCCCTCTCTACTCATTCTCCACTCCCGTATGTCTTCTCATTTTATACCTATCTTAGATGCTATCATTACACCCTGTACTTTTCACATACAGATAGAATCATATCCATATAATCTTTAATCATATAGCCTACTTTATCATATATTACTTGTTTGCTTTGTATTTTCGTGTATATATATTCTGTGGACGAGACGAATGCCAATAAACGCGTGCTTCTCCTTTAGCTCAACTTGCCTCAATTTTGTTGTCTACTCGTTCTGTTTGAGATGGTGAAAAGAATGAATGTCGACATTACCCAGCATTGTACTCTTTCCTTGGTGAAATGTGCATGCATAGTTTAAAACATGGCATCTTGCACCATCCACACCGTTTACTCGGAGATATACATACAATATAAATCCTAAAGAGTTGTTTCACCACCAGACTCAAATTCCCTTGTAATCTATAACCCATTGTTTTGACTGCCCATCTGAAAACTATGCAAATTAGCGAATGCTAATCTATTCCATCATTCTAATCCTGTGGCAGAGCAGAATCCTCATTTACAGTATCATGGCTCACCAGAGAAATGCATGGGTGAGGAGGGAGTTTTTTTCGCCTTTGGAAACTTTTAAACAAAAACTCTTCCAGAGAAATGGTGAAACACATTTTGTGATATTTCTTCTCTTCCCTTTCTACCCTTGCTTATCGTTTTATTTCACTTGAGAGACAATACTAATCCATTCATTTTCTTTGCCGAAATGCATAATATCATCATCATCATCACTACACCATCATCCTCAACGAATCCTCAACTTCGCAGATGTACTCAAGCTAATAATAATTCCATGCATTTTTAATTTAAGTACAGTCATCCTTGAAAAGACTTCATCTGAGACGAGAAGTAGATATATATCTGCTTAAAAATGAAATAGAGAGAGAGAGAGAGAGAGTTCGACATAACAAAATGAAAAATTGAGCAGGTGTTCTCTCCTCTGACGCAATTGTGACAGGATAAATTCTCTTAATTTAGAAAGGTTTTCTCTACTTTGTAAACTTATGCGAAGGGAAGGAAGAGGAAAAACACATCTTAGGGTGTTGAGTGCAATAGATTCTTTTTGCAGGTTTTGTCTACGCACTACTTTCTTTGTGTGAGCTATGTCCCTGAGTCTTCTTCTTCTTCCACTTGTAATAATCGTTTGATGCCAACAGGATTTTTTTCTTCACAACGTGTGCTTCCATTTAATTACACATTACAAGTCGTTTGCCAAACTACGTTTACTTACATGAAGACGAGAGTAGAAAAAACAACACATATAAATTTAATTATCTGCCAAGGATGTGAATAAAAGTCAACATCATGGAGTGTCTTGTCAACGCCAAACAAGCGGCTCCTATTAAATATTACTCGCTCACCATCAACTACAACTATTAACTATTAGACAAGAGTCGGATGATAGGAAGACGTTGAAATATTTACCACATGTACATGTAAAATGGATGTACTCTCAGTTTTTTAGCAGCCATATTCCCAAAGAGAACGGGAGACGACAGAGTGGAACAACACTGTATTTCACTCTCCCTCTGTACTACTTAGACAAACATCGCAGAGTCGTTTTCCTCCTGCTCTTACATTTCTTTACAAGAACCTCTGTTTCGTCTCTTTCGAGAGAAGAGAGGAAAACTCTTTCTGAAATAGAGACTGACTGCATATAAATACACGTCTTAGGAATAAAATACTGTTGAGTGGGCAATCCTATGCGATGGTAATGGGATCTATAAAAGTCATTCCTAGTACTGCTTCTGACAATAATGATGCATTCTTCTTCGGTGTGGTGAACTACTTCACTTATTCAATTTTGCTCCGCTTGTCTTCCATTTGTAGACGATGCTTGGGCTTCCACACGCGGAAAATCCACCGTGCCCTTTCCATTTCACGGTGAGAAGGATGAGAGGGAGAAAAGAGAGACAGAAAAGAGCCCGGCATATTAGTCATATTCTTTGTGAGCTGCAAATATGTGAGCTCCACTTGCTACCAAAACATGCTTGCCAGTACTTGTGATACAAAGAGAATGACAAAGTGAAAATATAAGGAATCGATAGTTTCCCTGTCCCACATGCCAGCCAGGAAACTGTCCTGTTCGAAACTGCATCATTCCTTTTCTCCTTGATGGCCATAATTTCAACGCCTTTATTGCACAAATAGTGGCTATAACTATTGTGGGTTGTGTGGAGAAGGGGATCTTAATTCCATTACCAATGAAATATCATTGTATTGGCATAAAATATCTTACAATTACATAGTCAACCCCTCTGTGGAAAATGTCTTGTGAACTTGGCAACATGCTCGTGTATTTGTTTATGGGGATATAGACTGCTGTGCTGACAATGAGTGAGTTGGTTGAGCGGAACACTGCCTGCTCCCGTTACACAATATTATTGACTGGATTCACTCGCCTTCTCTTGTGAACGACGACACACCACCGGTCTCTAGAGTGGTTAGAGACTTTTGGAAGAATCAATGACGCATTGATTTCGAGGTGATATACTAAATTCACTCTGAGAAGAGGTGTTCTTCGACACGCTCATCTAATTAAACGATGCTTCATGAGCGCTTACCCACGCTATTAGAATTTACACTGCGAGAATAATTTGATTTTCTCCTTCTCTCAGACAGACAGACATAGGTAGGTTTGGATGGAGCAAGCTGTAAATTGCTATTACGATTGTTTTCCACCTTACCCACACCACCAACCACCAGTTTCGAGTACAGCAGGATAATGCAATTATAACTTCCAATTTATGAGCTTTTCCATAGCTTGCAAATATCCACCATGTGAGGGTTGACACGGAGCAAGTGACGACTTTGAAATCCACACAGACTCATTTTTCTTTTCCTGTCATGCCTTTGACGTTCCAAAAACGGAAGCATCCCTACAACTCTACTTTTGCCAATGAGCCTTCAAAATAATATTTAGCATGGCAGTCAAAAAATCTTGTAGTTGTACATGACTTGAGTATACAATTTTTAAAAGAACTGTAATTTTTTACGCTCCCTTGTGCTACATCTTTTACTACGAGTTTTACAAGCAATATAAGGAAAGATGAAAAGCGAGTAATGGGAATATATATAGAGCGAGTGTTTGTGCATGCAGGCTGGAAAAGATTTTTTATGTCCCACAAGAAGTTACTATGTAATATCATCACAGAATATCACTAGCATTATATGACAAGGAAACACACAGATATAGGAACATAAGGTCGTTCCTCGCAGCGACATTTATATGTGTATACGCATCCATTCTATTATCATCATTGTGATGCATGCCAAAAGCTGCTTCCAAGAGATTTATTTGTCATTCACTTTCCAATAAAATGGTAATGCAGTGGTCTTGTGTTATAAATTCTAGGACTTTTGACGATGACTTGAAATTCTTTTTTATCAGGACAACACTGCTAGAGGAAAGATACTTATGGCGTGTTTTTTTGTATTCGCCAATATTGGAAAATTCATGTGCTTCAGGAAAGCCAAAGCAAGAAAAGGAGAAAGGGGGAAAAAGTAATTCCAAAATGAGGAAACGCCATGAAAGCCAGCAAGCAAGGAAAGTAATCTATCAGGAAAAATAAAAAACCGGGATGGTAATGGTACGTTAGTACGTTCCCTCTTATAAATGCATAAAAATATATCTTATTATTCACAAAAGTTCCCAGACATCCAACCATCCTCCTGGATACCGTTATATGTATTTAGCTAAGCATGGAAAATGTTTTGTCATTTTACTCTCAGAAAAGATTAGAAAGAAGGAAGGAGAAAACTTGCCTCATGTACTCAATACTTTTTTTTCAACAGTTTAATGTCATGCTAATACAAAGCAGCTATTTCTTCGTTCCTATACATCCAAATAGGGTACTACCCATCCCTCCTATTTAATTG
This sequence comes from Sinodicranocentrus sp. ZH6, assembly GCA_027743935.1. Lineage (NCBI taxonomy): Eukaryota > Metazoa > Arthropoda > Collembola > Entomobryomorpha > Entomobryidae > Sinodicranocentrus > Sinodicranocentrus sp. ZH6. The sequence continues at coordinate 40,130 of JAHZNA010003150.1, read as the reverse complement.
TGGGCCACTTCAGATGAATTATAGAAATAGTTGGATGACACCCACACACAACTTTTACAACCCTTAGTGGTAATCTATCTTCAAGAAGAGGAAACTTCCTGCTACTTCCACACCAAACTCTTTGAAATTTCACTAGGACACAGTATAAGGAGAAGCGAGGAAAAGGGAAAATGCTGAGGAGAGAGAAAAGAAGAAGAAAAAATGAGGAAAAAAATTACTAGAAATTTTCCAGGAAACAATGCAGTATCTAATAAATCCTCTCTCAAGTAGCTTCAGATAGAGGCACCCCTGTGCATTCACATAATCATTTCAAAAATACATGTATATAAACGCACCCTTGGATATCCACATGTGGGATAAAAATGTATCTAAAGAATGAAAAAGTAAATATAGATAATCTTTATTTTCCCATATAAATTCAACAAAGGGAGAAAAATACACAGCAGCAGAAGCGTCTTATAGCAAATCCTACCTGATTCTTTTTTTCCCTTTGTGCCCTTTACTCTTTTTCCTGGCTATTATGCGCTCATCCATTCTTATGTATATCTCAATATATATTAGTCACAGTAAACTATACATATTATGTACCTCTTATATCCTTGAAGTTATCTATTAAGCAGAAAAAAAGTAAACGCCCCGTACCCATTTAGTCTTGAAGAAGTAAGCATTTGATATGTTTTTTTTTAAAAAAATAAGAGCGAAGAAAGGATCCACGTAGAGAGAAGCAATAAAAGCAAAGTTTTCTCCCAATATAATGTGTACCATAATAGTAGTAGCCATTTACAAAAGGAGGGAAACAAGAGAGAAAAGACATTCCCATAAGATGCCACTAGAGCTGATAGACCTGTATATAACTGCTTTCTCTGTCCTTCCACCACAACTGCCACATAGTTGCAGTAGCATAACAGCCATCTTATCCTACTACCTTTGTTGTTTGGTCCGTTTACGTTTTTATTCTACACTGCTGAGCAGTTTCTCTTCTCTATTATTATTATGTATTCTTTCCCTTTCCCGTATTTTTTTCTCTTCTTCTGTTGTTGACTAGTACTGCGCTATCAGTAGCAGAGAGAAAAGAGAGAGAGAGAAAGAAAAAAGTGTTAAATGCGGATTCTCTATATCGGTAGTTTCACGATTTACGGCCCTCTTCAACTATTGAAATTTGACAGGATAACGTCTTTTTTCTCCTCTTTCTCCTCTCATTTCTCCACCAAGTGGATGTCTACGTATGTCTTGCGATACTAAAGGAGAGAAAAAACTTTGTCCATAACGAATGAGTGGTGAGCCCAAGTAGAGTGTAGAAGGAGGAAAGGCGGATTTAAGTATACTTTTGTTGGTGATGGCATAGTGGATTCTTTCTCTTTGAGATTTTCCCCTCTTGCTCTTCTCGTCTATCACAACGAAATATTAAGTCAGAACAGAAGCAATCTATATATGAGGAGAAATGTATGTAAGGGGATATATGAGTGCGTTTTATATTCTCACACACTCTCGCAATGGATGACCACTAGAGAGGAAATAAGTGAAAACTCAAACTCTTCACTTTTTGACAGAAAAAAATGTTCAAAGGTCTACACATTCAATTCGACGGGATACAGTTTCACCACCACCATACCACAAGAACTAGTACACAAAATGGGACACTTCTATGTTGGTTGTCATTTGATCTTTGTTTTCTTTTCCAGTGACTTTTTTTATCATGTTTATGGATTGACTTTGTGTGTGTGTGTTTGTGCAACTCATTGGAATGGTTTTCCTGGTCATTTCCACAATCACAATATCCACAAGAAGCTTTTTTCCCATTCTGGGAAAGAGAGTGATGAAAGCTGTCAAAAAGTCTGTAGACAAATTTACTCCCCTTTTTAAATGTCGTCCAGTTGGAATGCTTATCATCAATTTAGCTACTACAATGGGAATGCATTTGGGAGTAGGCTAGATACCCAAACAACTGTTCCCAACATTTTTGTACATTGACGGAGTGGCAACTTGCGAAATGTGAAATGTCCACCAGACACACTATAGCACCAAGTATTTTCCTTGACAAAATAGTTTGATTAATACTCTAGCTATCTGATGGATCTAGATTCTTTTACCAAAAGTTGAAACATTTTTATCCTCGGGTAAAAGTTCTACTTATATTTCTTACAAGTATTTGACATTACATTAGTTACAACTTTTCCCTACAAAACTCCATCACTCGGGGTGAGAGAAAAAGATGCTTTTAAAAAGCTATACACGTTATAAGTAAAAAAGCAAGTTTAGGATTTTCCCTTTTTTCGAAGAAAAACCCAGGAAAAAGGGAACTGTAAACGGACTCCTTTATCCTTTTTTTTATCAGGAGGAAGGTTACTTCACACAACTATGTTTACTTCCTTTTCCACTGAAATCCTATACTACATAGAGGACAAAAGGTTTTTTCCCTTTCTTCTGATTTCCTTTTCCAAATGCAATGACGACTTATGTGTGTGTGCACATAACTCTTGTTCTTGTCTAAATTTAAAGTTGCCTCGTTTATATCTTTTTTTCCTCTTGCTTGTTCATTATATCTCCTTTTCTTCTACTTTCTTTCCTTCCTTCCTTCCTCGGAGCTATGAAATCCTCCATTTTATCAACTTGTAAAAAAACTGTAGGAAAAAGCAGAGGAAATCTTCACTCTCTCACAATACCTTTGAATAAAAGCTGATATACGTATTTATATGGACATTTTTTTCGCCTGAGATAAAAAGTAGGATTTTCTCATTTTTAAAATGAGTATGACAAGTTTTACAGAGCTCAGAGTCGAAGCGATCAACGACCAACTAGAAAATATAAATGTTTACATGCATCAGTACACTCGTGGACAAGAAATAATTCAAAAGAGCTTTCCAGCTTTCATCTTCCCTTCTTTGGAGATATGCGAAGGTCAAATGTAGAGAAAGCGAGAGAACCGAGAAAAATGGGAATACCCGCGATTTTACTTGTAACGCTAGTAGCGCTACATGAGTTGACGGGTAGCAACATGCTCTGGTCTTGGATGAAATGTAGCTTTCTTATGTGAGCGCTGCTCCGCTGTTTTATCGTCGAAAAAGAGAGCTGCTTTTTAAATTCCTATGATAAAAATGGAGTAATCATTATGAATTTCACTACAATCCAATTTCTTCCCTTATAAAAATAACTCTCGTGATGCACAAAATATGTTTATACATATGAAGTACTTTGCATTCCTGTGTTTCCCGTAGTCAAGCGGTAAAACGCCAAGCACAAAGAGTTTTTCTTCTTCTTTTCTCTCCACGATATTATACGCAAATGCATCCCATTTTTACTCCTGCTCACAGATCCCCGCTTCTTTCCTTTTCTGACTTGTAATCGTGAGTTAAAATAGACAAATGGCGACAATAATCCTGTCTCACAATTTATGACGTAATTTTAGGCCAAACAGTGAACAAATGGTTGCTTGCTGCCTTCTAATAAAAATACATACTGCACTAACAACCCTTCTACTTTTTTCCCTGGTATATAAAAAAATACGAAAAAAAACTAACAGTGTGTGAGGGAAAACGACTTGTTTGAGAACAGTGGCAACTTGGAACACTTTTAAGGTAAATTAAGTCATAAGTCTCTCGTTGCAATGTAATCAAACGAGGAGAGAGCACCATGTCCTTTTTATTCAGAGCGTGAAAAAATGTGACAGCAGGACCTGGCATTATATGAAAAGGAGAACTAGTTACATCTACATATTATAGGGTGGTTCTCGTTCTCACTCACCGTGTAACTATTACCCGCCCATATAGCCTATTATCATTGCCTATTAACATTCCACCGTCTTACAACATCAATATCATAATATTATCACATGGCATTGTGCATAGCAGAACAGAGAAATTTGCTTTTATTTGATCCGCTCCACCACTTTTCAAATACTTTCTTCCAAGAATTTTTACGCTCCCTATATTTTTCGGGATTTAAAAGTGTGAAAATCTGCATAGCCAAAGGTTTAGCCAAGCACATATGCATATGTAACGCTTGGGATAGTTGAAAGAAGAGTTAAAGGAATAAAAATAGCTTGTCTGAAAGATGACTGTTTTTCTCTTACTTTCACTGGCTTCTCGGAAAAAGTAGGAAAAAAGGAAGGATAACATAATAAAAGGGGAACCAGCTGGGAGCTTTCTGAGGAAAGTAAAATCGCGACGTATTTATCAAAGAAGTGTTGTTGGAACTAACATAAGATATAGTATTGTATTTTCCGGAGGGATGTTTGGTGTGAATAAAATTCCATTTGCAATCACGTAATACGGTATAGAATATAGAATTCAAAGTAAATAGGTATGCATGGTATGGTTGCTTGCTTGAAAAATAAATGGGTTGTCATTGAATCGCCCCTTAATTAAAAACTGTGTGCTAGAGAACTGCCGCTCGATAATCACAGACAAACAAGTTCGACCCACGCAGCGAGTTTTCGTTAATCTGATCAACATTTTTATGTATGGTGACAGGCACGGAAAAGTTAATTCCTTGGACTGCCTCCCTCTCCTTTTCCCTCTTATTTTACCGAATACGGCTGTGTGCTCCTCAACTTCAAGCTTAATTCATTTGTACAAGAGTAATATTTAAGACTCAAGTGAGCATAAGTGTCTACAGTTGTGAAAGGCAACTTCACTCTTTGTACCTATATGCACTTACTAAAGCTACAAGCGTATTCCTCAAGAACATCATCATCCCCAATCCCCACTCCCACCAGCAGCTCAACGGAAACGTGCAGAATCCAGAGAGAGAGAGAGAGAGAGCGCGATAGAGAAAAAGAGAGTGAGAGTAAATGAATTTAAAGCTGAGTAAAATGAAAGGAAAATAATGTTGAACTCTTGCACGTTTTACCAGAGCGTTACGACAAAATCTGCTATGTATGTCAGTAATTTGTGGAATGATATAATTTGTAGTAGCAGTTCACTCGCAGCAATAATAATATCGCTGAGGAAGAAGGCAGCCTCAAGAATACAAATCTTCGCCCTCAATGCTCCTCTCGTCGGGTAAGCTTGCAACTTTATTTCTATCAGAAACACACACAGTAATCATATTTACTCGCGCTCAAGTGTTGATATCTGAATTACACGTCTAAATGAAATGGTCTTGGGAATAAAGTTGTGTAAAGGAATAACTATAAATCCTATTTTCTCAGGTTAAGCCCACACCACCACCACCACACACATGGCAAATTACGAACAAACTCTACAAATCCATGCATTCAAAAATTCCACTAGAACTTTTCATCTTTCCTGTTTTCGGTTACAAGATATGAGAGCGCTGTCATAAATCCAGGCAGTTCCTCCCCGTGAAATTATTACGTATCTTATTACACAAGCAAAGTCACGATGGAAAGCTAGGGGTGGTGGGAAATGAGCAAGTCCACTACGTACATGTATATCTGTGTTCAACAGAAAAAATGACTGCTTGAAGCTTTACAAGTGTGTACATTACTTTTTATAATATTCACAGAATTATAAGCCATTTACTCCCTCCTTTCGTTTCCATCCAGTCACGAAGTTGCCATCTGCTACTGCATTTTCCACTTGAAAAACGCCCCAGTAAATTGCTAGCTTTAAACAGAAAAATTGAATAAAATACGGGAAAAGTTAAGACGAGGAGAATCCAACTGATGAATCTCATTCGGCACTATTTGCTTCCACTACTTAAACTTCTGAGAATTTATAACCCTCTCATAATTCCCAAAGACTTGCAACCTGATGGCAGAGGAAAGATGAAGAGGGAATTGAATGAAATCGTATCGTGATTATTCAAGTATAACATGATAAGTGAGAATTTTGAGCTAAATCAAATTCTAAGGTCAGCAGTCCGTGGCAAAGGAGATGTTATAGTATGGGAAATATATATGCTTTAGGGAGTAAAAGCAAATAAACGATAAAGGAAGATAAGTTTATGTTCGTGTACATAAGATTCCATCTCTTTCGGATCATGCTAGAAATCGCTAAGAGATTACATATGATCAACTAAATCTTCTTACCTCTATGTCGATTCGTCTGCTTGTCAAACATTAACATGGCATCCTCAATCTGCAAAAGAACAGTTTTATCGGGATATTACTTTAAGAGTATTAGAGGTCCTTGGAATTCGTTTGATTACACGCATGACGTGCACCTTCACATTTTTCCATTTATTTACAATATGGCCATATACGAAGGCTAAAAATAGGGTATACTAACCGGGCCGAATTGTTCGAAGTACGTTCTGACGTCTTCAATTGTCGTTGGAGCTGAGAGACCACCGACGAAGATTTTCTTTGTTCGAGTCACCATCTGGAAAAAATTGCAAAATCACTGACATCAACTCTTAATATAGTACTAAATATTGATTATTATAATTATTTATGTATGCACGTCACATTCCCGCAAATTTTAAAATTTTATAGCATGGTAATTTAATTTCTTTCCGATTTGTAAAAATGACATGTACACGAATTTATGAATATTATGAGACATATGCATTTGACTGAAAGCAAAGTACGCAACATCGAGTTCAATATGCTAAATATTCTGTACTCAACACGATTTTATTTTCCGAATCAAAATTTTCCATATGATATTCACCCTGATTTACGAGCATCCGGTTATGATTAGCATGATGACATAAGATTATTAGATTATAGAAGCAAAATCGACTCCTTCAAGCAATTTCATTTTCTTGAGCGTAAGTGGCTGTAAAGATGTGCCCCAGGGAAAATATGGTAGCTGGAAGAAAATTCCCTATAAGTTAGAATTCTGCATGATAAGCTAAGAAGCTTCGTTTGAGAATATTTACGTCTTATGCAAAGGTCAATACCAACTATGCTTCTAATTTTCACCTATATTCTTCCAGCGATTTTTTAATATAAATTCAGTGAGCACACTGTACAACCTTCGCAAATATATTACTTTCTCTCAACACTGCGGCATATAGGAATTTTCTTAATCTAGCGTTTGCAATCTTGTGCAAAACGCCCGACAACTCTTACAACCATACATTAGAGATATATGGTGGCTAGGCTATCGAGAATGTTATGTTGTTTCACATGCATGTATAGAAAATTACACTGTACCAGCTTACCTAAGAGCTGCGAGTCAATCGACGCGTATAATATTCTGGTATACCGCTGGATTTAGGAATTTTCCATGCATTAATCACATTCCTAGCAAGTGGAGTCGAGTAAACAGAAGGATAAAGGAAACCACGAGTCGAAAAACCGGTGAAATGACCGACTGGCCGGCCACCCGACGGATGTGGATTTGGCCATACACAAAATGTGTTTTTTTCACATTTTCGATGGAACAAGAGAGCTTTTACTTCGTGTACGCATACTCCTCTATTCTCCCGCAATTTGGTAACATCGAATGTACAATAATACCATACGAGTTGAGAACGAGCCTGGCACGGAATAACTATTTAATTTGATTTCCGAGAATTACAAATGTTACGTCTATTTCCAGACTCGTGTACGCATGAGAGGGATTCTATTTATTTTGCTGTAAGCCGTTTCTCGTATGAGAGGAAAGTGAAGAGCGTCGTAGAGGATTAAGAGGAGATTGTAAGTGCATCATGCATATTGCTGCTTATTAAAAATATTTATTATTGTTTTCAAATGCTGGAATTTCCCTTGGCACAATGTGGGCTACATCCATTAAAAGCAAGATAACCCTGTAGGATGGCTCTTTGTGGACAAAGAAAGTGGGAAACCTATCCCTGGAATGAAATGAATAACTCTAGAACGACTAATAATTAATGCTTTGTAGAAAATAATGTCGTATCCTGCCCTTGTCTCCACGCCATTGTGTCGTTTCCTGCGAGTCTGATCGAACCATTTCACGAAAAAGATATCGCGACAATGAATGCGAAAACAAATAAAAAATAATGACTTATTTCATATAGTCACAAAAGGATGGCGGCGACTGATGTCAGGAAATGCCTATTTTTACTTCACAGCTGAAAACTTCAAAATACATTCCTGATATTTCTAATCCTCTCTAATCATCATTATCTCGAACTCATTTTAGAAGGTAGGAAAGCACGATAAGTAAGGCATTTCACCAATTAAATCGACAGACAGTCATAATATATATCTATGGAGTACCAAATTTTTTCAAAATACATACAATAAAACGCAACATTATGCAACCCAAAATTATAACATTGATGTTATTACTATTTGGATTCAAAAGCGTAACCCACTTTCTCAGCAGTTTTCATCATCCTAGTAGTTGATTTTAATAAGTCTTTGCAGGAATTTCGAAAAGGCTTTTGTTCGAAGTAGCTGATTGCGAAACAGTAATGAACTAACCTCTCATTTTAACAATCATAACTTTTTCATGCTAAGAGTCTTACCGGAGGTGATTCTATCGGTTTTATCTGGGAATGAATATTTTATGTAAAATGATAAACCACGAGTAGCAAAGGATAAATGAAACTGTAATTTCGAAACCCATTGATTCTCACACGCCATGTTTACCAATTGAAACTGTCAACTCAAACTGGAATTCAGAGTTGTGGAAAAACATTAACACCGAGAAATGAACCTATTCCTGTATGAAGTATATTGTCGTGGTTTTGTGCGTGACTCTTATTAGTTCCCATGCATTGTCATCAAGACCGGTATTTACATACACGAGTGCGAGGATGGAAAGGGTGAAATTATACAGCGGGACGAACTTTCTTTCTCTGCCTCGTTAAAAGTGGAGTTGGTTGGTATTTGAAGCAAAAATTATTGCACACTGTTATTCCGCCGGGTGATTCAATAATGAAATTGCTGAAGCCATAAAGTCACCATATAATTCTAACGGAAAGGAATGAATATATGGTTGTGTTGTCTGTCATCGAGACAACATGTCCACTTAATAAAGGCCTGAGTTGGAGTATGGATGGAGTAGTGATGGAGCAGTATATACTCCCGGTGAATGAGGACAGTAAAAAATTAACTTGTCATTTGCACCAGACTACTTGATAAGAATTGAAAAGGGAGTCATGGTCGCTTGAGAGAAAAGCCTTTTTGTATTATTTCCAAATACAAGGTAATAAATAGCCATAATCGATAACCATGCCTTGAAATGGTGGAGTCTTGTACATTCTAACTTTGGAATCCTACACTATACATGTACACACTGTGTTGAGCACGAAATATCCATTAAAATTATTCAAAATTAATCAATTTTTTCCCATCATTTTCTTAGTCTGCTCTATAATTTTATAGGATGATAGCTTCTTAGCGTATTTGTTCCAGCAGAGACATTATTTGTTCTGTTGAAAGAGCGAGAGTGGGAATTTGTTTGGTGGAACTTTCCTTCATCCTATAACTTGAGAAGAGAGTCAATTCATACAAGAAAATAAATTGAACCTTGTCAAAAGCAAAAGACAGCCGGAAATAAAGGCTATTTCATTTCATGTCTACCACAACACAACCTTTAATGGCCACTTGAGGGCGACAAGATTTCCAATATTCTATCAATAGCGTGCCATCATTTTGTACACGTATTTATGATAGCATATAACTATATGTGTAGCTTATAGTTTTGTCTTTTAAACTTCCCTAGCAAATCCTCATGTTTGAATAATAATGAATAATAAATCTTCACACGTAAATTTATCGACATCCCTTAGTTCGGCTAACCTAGGTCATTATAATTTAATCGACCAACTCAAGAATACACGTCATCAACGAATGTGATAACTACATTTTTCTCTTCAAAATCCTCTTCCTTGATTTCCTCTCACATTGATTCGAATCGAATGTAACGTCAAGACTAAGACACAAACGGAAACGTTCTTTAAAAACCATTCACAAAGCCTCATTCTAACGTAAGTCCACAATAAACAAAGGCGTGTGCGTCCTCCTCCATGAATACTTAGCACACTTTGTCATGCTCAATTCAAATACAAAACATAACAATACGAATTTCCTCTCAGGCATGAAAATTATGCAATTATACAGGTACATCTTCGCGTTTCCTTATTCCATAAAATAGCAATATTGAAAAGAATCCACGTTTTCCAGCAGCCATTAGTAAATTGCAATCTGAAGCGTACCATAACATCCCCCAAAATAATCTAAAAAAAATCCCCGCCTCTCACCCTATATGCAGATATTCGAGAATACAAGAGTTTTCCCTGGAAAAATAGGCTACAAGCTGGATCACACTTTTTCTAATCTATACAGCACATAGTCACTGCACAATATCATTTCAAGCGTGTATCAAAATGATCATAAAAGAAGTAAAAAAAAGTTTTTTTTCCTGGTGCTAAACATCAAGCAAGCCGAATACAACGATTTCATGTTTAAGCTCCATTACTTTTAAAACTAATTTTAATTCCCAGAGAGTAAGGAGGAGGAAGGAGTAAAAGAGCTGAAACGAGTACACCAACAAAGGAAGGATACATCTTTCACTATTACACACTTCTTACTTTTGTAGTATCTGTGTGGAAAACACCATTAGCCGTGTTTGATGTTTTATTATGTGATGTAGTGAATACATACATGCACACTCCGTCTTTCCCAATGTACCACTTTGAAAATGTGTATTTGAAGCAGTGAATCTTCACGACTAGTCTTTTATAGACTGACTATAATTTCGTGAAAAGGAAAATACGCACGATACACTGACCAGAATACAAAGGAAGGTAAAACAGGTTCGTTTCGTATTATTAACTCTCCCAGTATACGGATATAAATGCACATTCCAGATTTCCTTTTCAATCAAGTGCGAAAGTATTAGGAGTTCACAACAATACAGAATTTCTTTCTACATTCAAACCATAATCCGTATACATACATATATCCCTCCCACCAATATATCTATGAGAGATTTATATAATTCCTAAAAAGAAGTAAAATGCTTTTCATCCTTGCACTCCCGGGTAATACTCGGAGTTAAAAAAATACATGGCATCAAAAACTATTCTTTGGAATATGCCATTCTTTGTGGAAATGGGTAACGTCTACCTTGAATGGAGTGTATGGCGTGTAATGCATGGGAATAGAAAAAAGGTAAGATGGTAACTGAGATTTTTGTTTCTCGTTTTTCTCCTACTTTCCTTGTTTTCTTCTTCTCTTCAATGTATACCATTCTCACCGGTGAAATGGCAAGCTATATTCTTATTAGCATATCAAGTTGGTCAAAGAGCCCACACGGGGTTGGTGGCGTTTTTTCTCTCGATATTTGTTTCTTTTGTATTTCGTCCTTGTTTAACTATTTTTGTCCATCAGTGGAGACCATCATAATACAAGGATTGGATTGGAATGTATGTATGTTTTAGTGGAGATTGTACGTGTGGGGAAAGGGATGTTCTTGAATATTTGTGAGTTGCTCCTTTCCTTTACTCTTTGGATATAACCAAGTTTTCCCCTTATTCCGACGCAGTTCTCTCAAGTAGAGCGAGAGACAGCAGCTGTAGGGAACTCCAGGTGAGGGTAATGTTTGCTAACAACATTGAATCGTACCCTCAAGAAAACGAATTTTTATCAAATCTCGTGCATATAAGAAGGGGGAGAAGGAGAGGAAAAAAATATGTGTCTATATCAACCTACATTTTTATCCAAAATCCATAACTTTACTACTCTCGGCTTCGGCTCCTTGTACTCTATTCCTATTTTTTCAAGTTTTTTTCTTCTCCTTCCTTCGCTCCATCGATACTGATTCCTTGAGGTGATGTGGTTCCCGGTCGTACTGCATGAAGCTTGCATCGCATTTTTTTTGTATACACGACAGCTTCACTTTCTTAGTTTCCTTGTTTATTCGGCTTTTTATTTGAGTTCTCAATGAAATTCATGAGACAAGACCCGCTAGACAGATAGCTAGTTTGCACGAGTAAAAGATGAAAAGATAGATAGATTTTCATCAGATCATTCAGGACAAAAGTATAGCTTTGTATCCTCATGTATATGGGTAGAGGGGGGAGTGAGTGCGAGGAGGGAAAAGGGATACAAAGTTCAAATAGAGTTATTCGGCAAGTGAGCGAAAACACAAGTTGGGAGTAAATGGAGGGAAGTGGAAGGCAAAGGCAGCAAAGTCGGATTGGATGGATAAAAAAATGCAAGTTATGGCTCCATTTCCGCTTCGTCCCCTATTGATTCCGTGTGATATGAAACGAAGCAATAAGACAGGATTCAAGGCGCAGAGCTAGTCCTCTCGCAAGTATGAGGGGTAAAAGCTAGACGCATATAACTCCATGCGCCATTGGCATCACAGTATACAAAATTGTGTGATAACGATAACCGTCAGTGAGAAAGACGAAAGGAAGTGGAGGAAACGAAGGAAAGTTGAAATAGAGCTTTTCCTACATTCACCTCACAGATAGGCTCCACCACTTTGTAATACTTGGTAAGATTCTTGCGTTTTCTCGTTTGTAAAGTAATATCCAGTTGTGTGACGCCGTATATATTCGAGTACACCAAGTTAGCTGGTATGTATGCATAATGGAGTTTGGCATGGAATCAATGCATACAAGGCTTACAGCCAATTGATAAAGAAACACTTTGAGTCCAACGTGTAAACCTAATATTTTCCAATTTAATCAATTCATCATCATTACAAACCGGAGAAGGAGGGAGTATTGAAGGTGCGGTGTGAGCGTTTCGCTAGTTAATTCAAATATGAAGACATACATAATTGATAAAGTGTGTTGCTGACAGTGGAGGCAGTTTTGTCACATTAAATGACTCTTTGTTATGCTTATGTACGCGAGTAAGGTTTAGAATTGACGTTTATAATCGATTCAATAGCTTGACATAATTTCCAGTTTAATTTATAAACTGTTGTTGATAAAGGAATAATTGGTAGTTGAAATATATGCCATATTTTATGAGAATAAAATATACACAGATAAATGCCAGCAAAGTGGTGTTATTGTATTTTCAAGTTTGGAATCCCTCCACAACGTTTTTTTTACCTTGTAATTGTATTTTCAGCTAGAGTTTTCTAGTGAAAGTATTTTTCCGCTGTCTTATCAAATTCAAATGCATGGAACCTCAAAAGCACTCCTATTGATCTTTTTTCTGGTAAAAGCAACATGGAAATGGAGTTTGATAAAGTACTGTATCATACTCTAAAGATTATGAATCAAATTTCTTTGTGTGAACAGGCTGAATAAGAGAGATTAGAGGAAGGGGTAATGGGTAATATACAACCGTATGGTCATATCCTACGGTACAGCTCCAAGCTATGATTATGACATCGATGAGATTAAACTGTCAACAAGGATGATAATTTTCCTCAGACATAACCATAATTTTCGGCAGAGTCATATCCGTTCATGAGAAGAAGAAAATGCTCGTTTCACAACATTCAATCAAGGAAGCAAACTCATAGCTGGAATATTATTACTAGAGGCACTCATGCCTCACATCATTTCTACACATATTTCCATAAGTTATGAGGGGGAAGGGGTAATGTGATCAACAAACAATTTATATACATTTGCTAGTGATCCGAAGAAAATCAGTTTTTTTGTAGTTGAATCATTTATGTCATTACTAAATCCTGGATTTTTTTTGTCAAAGGAGCTATTAAATATAGTTTATGATGACATATCAGCCAATAAAGAAGGGAGTTTTATAAGGAAATTGCTTTTGGCTAAAGCTGAGAAAAGCACGACTCTTTTGACGTCCTCTCATCGCATCGCTGTCTTGTCAATTCTGACTGATAGAAGGTTGGGAATGAAATGCGTGAGTGATAACAAGTCGAATGTCGTATCACTTTGACACGAAGCATAAAACGTATTTCGATTTGAGTCGAGGATTTTCCATCCACTTACGATTAGAGTATCTTGCATCCCCAAATGCAAAATAAATCACAAGACTGAATTGAGATTTATTTTAATAAGAAATAGAATTCACAAACGAAATCCCTTTCTTGATGACAGAAGCCACGGAGGAAAAATGCCAAAGAAATCATAAAGAATGGATTGAATAAATTTTACATTCCTTCCAAAGCTGTGTGCAGAGAGAGAAGGATTTGCATCTCTGAATGAAATATGATTTGTACATTTGAACCTCCTTCCTGGCTCAAAAAAGAAGAAAAAACCTGCGCTTCTGTTTCTTTGCCCATCACTCGAGTCAAGAGGACCAAAACTCTTTTCCCTTATTTGAATAGTGTATGCAGCCACCGTAACAAAATCCATATTTTCATCATTTTTATGAGCACTTGAGCTCAACGAAAATCTTGTACTGTCCTTTATTTGACTAACTAACCAAAGCAAAGGAAATATTTTTCTTTTCTCTCAATCCAAACATATCCAGAGGAAAGTCTATACTCACGCAAGAAGTATGCACGACAAAGCCAATTCACAAGGAAAAGCAAATCCATCTTCAATTCCTCTCCTCATCTGACTGACTGACAAGACTCCGAGTAACTCGGCTCTCACAAGATGCCCTGAGGTTTCAATAGAATAAAAAAGGAGAGGAAACAGAGAAAACAATTTCACATGCATATATTCACCGTTACATGGAAAACAGCTTGGAGAAAGGAAAAAAAGAATTTCCCCTCTATTATTGGAGAAAGTGGGAGTACCGCTAATGGTATGGAAATAGTAATACGCCAGAAACAACCTACAAGAAATACGTCTACATGTTAAAACCCTTACAAGACGCACACAATGAATCATCGCAGTTCTGTAAAGGTAGGCTTAAGCAAAAAAAGCCTAACCCTTTCATACACATGTACTATAACACCAATGCATGTTCAACACTGCCTTTTTCTCTCTTTTATCCTTCACCAACGGCCTATGCACACTTCGTTCAATGAAAAAAGGAAAAAGTGCAATTCTGTACAAATAGTTGAAGAAAAATGAAGCAATACATAGTACAAAGTTGTTGGCATGACGTATAGAGTTACAGACGTTGGAAGAGGATTCCACTATCAGCAATTCAAGCATCTATGAAAAGAATCGACCAAATGTCACCGTACATGGTGGCTGCGGTATAAATAAGTAAGTAAAATACAAGTAGTATAAATAAATCGCTAGAAAGGAAACTACATAAACTTCATCTGTAATAGCTGTTCATTGTTGGAGGGAGAAAATGGAAAAGATGGATGCACTAATGCAATCAATATTTTTTCCTTTTATGATCTTTCTTTGGAGATTTGTGCACAGGGTTGACAAGACGGTGAAAGAAGATGCTTTCAATATATGAAATCCGACGAGTGTATAAATATATATATAAGGGTTATATATCATCCACCTTTAATCCACAATTTCCAGTCTGCTAGCCTGTGTGCGTGTAAACATTTCATGTAAACATTGGGTGCGACGCCTGAATGAAGAAACTGTAGTAGTCATTAGGAAAGTAGGAGTAAGAGAAAAACATATTTTTACTAGAGGTAAAATTTATGACGAGTTAAAACAAGCTGGGAATGAAAATGATGCGGATTACTCCTTTTCTTCCAAGAAGAGAATCAACGTGGATTTAAACGCCCTTCTGGAGATTACGATCTTGATATTATTTTTAAACGTCCTTTTGGTTGTTATTTCTAGAAATGCAGGTAGGCGAAGGTTTAACCGTATAGCAGAGAAAGCACAAGGGGTAAACCTTTGCAAACAAATACAATGCCAGAAGAAACGAAGTTGGCAGCGGGCATGATCCACAAAAGCAATAATGGAATCTGAGATATGACTGTATAGTCGTTATGGTGTATTAGCCGTTACAATACCACAGCTTAATATACTATATCCATCAGTAGAATTGGAGTGAGTAGAGAAAAAATAATATATGGAGGAAAATGGTGCCATTCATAAACGTAGATGGACTAGCACATATGTGACGTGACATAATTCATATTCTAATAGATGAGATCTCTAAGTGTCTGAAAATCACAGCTGCAAGAAAATATATTGCCGAGTATTACTCCCGAGCATTCTTACAAATGTGCGATGTAAAAGGAAAGAGGGTTGTCTAGCTGTAATCAGGAAAATGAAAGTAGACTTTGGCATATGAGGAAAATACTCACAGAGATTGCATAATATTGCGATGATGTTTTGAGCTATCATCTCGAGAATTTTTTGTGATTTTCTGAGGAGAACACACTGGATTTTCCTTTTTACACGTTTCGCTACTTTTCTTTTTCTCTGAGCGGTATACTCACTCAGTCACTTGGGAAGACAGACAAGTGATATGATAGAGAAGACGATTCCCATTTATCCACCTCGATTGAAATCTTTCTATTCATCTTTCGTTCAACCATGACGCAAGATGGAAGGAAGAGGCTAGATATAATACTTTGGCTTTTCTTCCACATCCACTTCTTAGTCTCAAGTTTGGGATGGAAAAGCATAGATGAGTAACGCATAGTGTGGTAGTCTCGTTTTTCCCTGCATTTACAATATATTATCGTTCAGTGAGTCGTGGAGTGTGACTGTGACAGATTTATCTACGCCGATTTTCAAATACTATTATATTTCTCCACCTTATCGCAGACTTCCAAGGAGGGTGCTCTTCACATTCAGAGTCAAAGTATGAGCATGCATCATCTAATACGTAGTTTACATAAACTGATTGACACAAATGTACGACGGCTCCATCAATGTTACATTTTTTGCATGATCCATCATCCAATATTCATAAATTGCCTTTAACGTTTCATGCCTGCCTGCACAACACTCAAGTGGCTATGCCTAAGGATGAGAGACGTGTTTACGACAACTCACGAGTTAGCTGTAGACAGCTATAAACTAATTTTTGGTGATCTAGTAAATATAATCATAGTAAACATCAGTCTTGTCGTCAAAACTGCATTCCAACTTGACTGAATATTAATCGTAAAGCGATTAGCGTTGGAAGTAATGTCTATTCTTTTTAGAAGTGACTTTTTGAGCACAACTTTTGAGCTCTTTTGAGCATTCTAACATTAGTCGCTAATTACGACAATAGCTTTTGAGGCGGGGAGGAATTAATGTTTCATCTATTTTCTCAAGTTTATTTCATTCCTTTAAGCAAGCTCTAGCTTCTTCCCAGCATAAAATGCTAGAGTTTTACCTGATATGCTTCAAGCCGACCAAAGAGCGGTGGACGAGGAATTCCCAAATTATATTATCTCGCTGCGGATACAGCTCATACTAGAATAGCCCAAAGAACTCGGGAAAGTCTAAAAAATCCTAGAAGGCTGGAAATTGTCGGGTAGCTTGAAATAAATATCTTGTATAATACGTTTCACATTGTTCCCCCTGCAGAATTAGGCATGTTTTTGGCTTGTTTTGCATGCAACCTTATGCAATATATGAAAGAAACTCAGCCACTTTCTTTTATGATACCCTGTAACATTGTTTTCTTTCGGATAGACTTCTCTCTCTCTCTCATGTTCGCTTTTCAAAAACTTTCCGCTCACAATTTTCGGCAACAAACATTTCCTTTTCGTGTTTAAGAAGAAAAATATTAAATTTTTTTGGATCCTTTCACAAGCACACCATTTCTCGTCGTCTTCTTCCTAGGCATGCATTATTTCTTTATTTTTATGTGAACACACAACACACTCAAATGGTGTTGTGGTATAAGGAGGGAAAATGAGTTTTTCATGAGAACCATATTTTTTACAACTTGTCTTTAATTTGTTATATTTAGTACACAGAAAAATATCCGCCTTTGTAATAAATATAAATTGTACAAGCTCATTATCTTCAAAGGAAAACAGAGTGGAGGATGCAATGGACGAGAAAGGATACCTTGTAGAGAGAAAATATTCTGTTACAAGGTTGAAGCTCCTACCTGCCTTAAGATTTTTACTTGTGTGATCAATATTTCAAATGTTCATTTTTTCCTCCTCCATAAACTCAATACTGCCATCGTTTCACGCTATTACAACTTTCCCAAGTGTTTTGTTTCACTTTGAGAAGATAAGTTAGAAAGAAAAACCGCCGGTTGTCCGTTATTTTGAATTTGAATGAGGCATAACGAAGGAAAAGAGTGAATTATCTGAAAACTCGTGAAGCAGTCTCAAAGCCCCCTCTCATTGTGTGGCCCAATGAGAACAAGCGTGCGTATTGAAGATGAAGCAGCAGACTTGCAGACTTGTTTTGTGTGAAGTATCGATTATCAACATTTCGGCATCTTCAGCCAACCCACAGAGTCCCCTCTTCACTTATTTCCTTTTCTTCTTCCACCACACACTTTTCTTAATGGAATATACAGTTTTTCTATGCAAAAACTCAAGTAGCCGTGTGTGGAAGAAAGTAAGAAAGGAGTCAGTAAAGTCCGACAGGCACACCCGGAAAATGAGCTATCAAGCTTCTCATCGTTTGCTGATAGGCATATATCCACTACTCCCTTTTTCTAACTAGAGGTGGCCACTTTTCTCTATGTTGCCGACTTCTTGTAGGCTATGCGCAAATAGATACTCCAAACTACATAATATTTATTATATGCCCAGTAGTATTTGCAAAGAAAAACGAACATGTATTATCTCAGGGGGAAAGAGAGAGAGAGAGAGGTTGCTATCAAGTAATTTCTATTTTCCACTAGACTTTTCTAGGTCTCAGCTTTATGCTTTCATAATATACCACATTTCTTTCTTAGCATAACGTGAGTGTCATTGATATTGCCTTACTACTACTTACTTCATTTATGCTCAGCACACGTGTGTCACGACGAGGATGACTATTACTACAAAATACAACTTACTACCACACTCGAGCTGCTACTATTAGGCCTACGTGAAATATCCAGGAAAAATGGTAAACCATGCCAGATCTCGATCTACTTCAGTTAACAGGAGTGACACTCGCTGGCACAAGATATATTGTATGCACTGTCACACAACAACCAGCTAAAGCAACCGACGGCCGACCCTCTATCACATGAATTTCACTTCGCCAAGCACATTACACTCAACAAAATACCACGTGAAATATTCGTCAGAGAAGATAACTTTTATTTAAAGCTGAAACTTTTTTCTTCTCTCTCTATCTTTTGCTCCGTGTGAGTCGCTGTGACTCTATACATTAGTGTGGATGTGAGAAACATAGCCTATAAAAACTAGCATAACGTAAGAAATGTTGGAGCAAAAACACTTTAAAGTCTCTGCGCTACAACGACATTTAATGCTGTAAAAACATGAACATTGTAACATTGTACATGTATTCATTTCATTTACAATCCAATCATGATTAAAAATGTTATTACCTCATAAAGAATCACGGTGAAATTTATGTGTAATTTACTTGCATACTAGATAGCATGTTTGTCTCTAGGTATATTATTTCTATGTGCATCCGTTGCGTATTTATATAAATATTCTACATTACAGAATTCATTTCGTCGCGTCCCCTTCTCCTCGTTTTTGACTTCCAATGAAAGAACTCTTTTCACATCATCATCATCACATCATATTGTAGCAAATGTTTCATTTCGAGATGAGTCGATGAGAAAAAAATGAATACACACGTGTATTACACAGCTTGCCAGTGGTCTGGCTGACCCCGAGAGTATTTTTATAAAATTATACAAGTCAACGACAGTTTATGACAGTTTGGAAGGAAAGATTCACCCTTCTGGTGAAGGATAGTATCCACCCATTCGTAAAAAGTTGGATAAGATAATATGAACAAATGTCTCATGGTGAAATGACTATTTACTACCGCTCTCTCCGACTCTCATATAAAGATATTTTCCGTAGAGAACATATCCTGTTTTTTATAGCATTTCTTATATACATGCTACTTAGGGTTTCGTTTTTGATCCAAACGTAATAAAATACGATGGAATTAAACATCATTATTATTACTGTGGGATGGGATGAAGACATTTTTTCAATCAGTTTAGCTCAATGACTCCATGTTACACAAGGAGCAACCATAAATGCAGGAATGTGACGTTGAAATTTATGTGTTGAAATTGTAGTGAAGGAGTTTCCAATGGCTGCAGACTTACCTTTGGGTGAGCTCTTCTTGGGAATGCAACTTTTGGGTCAATCTGTAACAGAAAAATAAATGATATTTAGACAGAGTTAATATGCATGCATGTGAACGTGTACGTGAGGAGGAATTACTGTCTCAAGTTTTAAAATAGTCTTCTACTCTTGGTAAAAGAGAGTGAGGCAAGTACAATTTTTTTTCTTCATGTGCTACAGATGACGATATGGTGACGGTTGATTTAAAGATTTTAAGCGGTGATGATGATGCTAAATAAAGGTTTGCCTTTTTCACTGCTTGTTGGACTGAGGAAAATGAATGTTATTGTAATTAGATGAGTAACCGTGAAGAAGAGTGGTGACGGAAGACGCAGTTGTTGTATTTATTTATGGATTTTGAAAATTTATGGTTGCACACATAAATCCCCTGTTTAATGCAATGCAAGGTGCGCATTTAGCTAGGTATATAAGTGTTGTTTCATAACATTTTTAGTGTTTACGATTGTACACTTTAGTATCCTCAGCGTGTTTGCATGCTTAATACTGGATCTTGTTCATTACGCTGAGGCTCATATACGTGCTTCATATCTTTCTCGAGGACATTACAGACGTTATTGCAGCCTATATTTGCATACATGAATGTTAATCCTGTGAGTGCTAATGATTTTCGTAGGGAAAACTATTTCAAACTATATAACCAATTGGAATTGAGGAAGAACGGCTTTCAGTTTCAAACCAATTATGATAATTGAGAACATTTACCATTTCCTTTTCCACTTTGCATATTAATTACAAAATGGAGTGAGAAGATGCATTGGGAATTTTTTAAATTAAATAGAAGAGAATAGTTTAAATGGAAACTTGTGAAATTGTTTTATGGAAATATACGCGCGGATGTAATTTTGCTCTCATAATTTTACACCGTATCCTCTAATCGATTTCTCTTTTGGAAGGAATGAAATAGCTAAAAGTCATCCTACCACAATATAAATATATTAATGACAGGAAAATGCTCCTGTTTTCTATTTAAAAACAAGAGAAGAAGGTGTATTTCAACTTTACAATAGCTGAACGCACCTTCATTGATCATGAAAATATTAGAGAAGCTCGCAGTTGATTGCATGTGTGTAGTATCATTTGGTATCATCGTAAATTGAAAGCTAAAAAAGAGAACAGTGTGAGGGGAGGTTTATGAGGAGGAAAAAGTGTTTAGCAGAGCGAAAATCCTCATAGCAACTTCTGGCACATAAATCCCCTGCATAATGCAAACACACACACACACACACATGGTCTTGCATGAATCCATTGTGCCATCAGACATCACTACTTTAAGTGGATTGCATAATGCACACATTTTATTTACCGTCAGGGACTCGTTACATAGGCGTTTACAACGAAAAGGGGAGTCAGTAAAAGTCGAACTCTGAAAATGTACCTTCAGCTCATGTGTCTTTGCTGGTAGAGCTAAACAACAAACTTTTTTGGTAACCCTATGACTTACAAAATACAGCCAACAGGGAAGAAGTTGCATGTCAGAAGAGAACCTGGTAAAATATTGCAAATCAAAGCTTCCAACAAACCTTACCAGCTACATTATATATGCATGGCTATTTCATATGTATAAATATTACATCACCAGCGCGATTTAATTTTCACTTCTAACTTGTACGGAATCTTGAACAATTCTACCAGTTAGCAAACATGATCACTTGGCTGGTTTGTAGCATCATCTAAACTATAACTTCGGCTTCGAGGCTAACTATATCCAATTCCCTCACCTGTCACGTGGAACTGTGCTTACAGGCTTTGTGTCCTATCCTGTATTTTCCAGTCAAGTCCAAAACAACAAACCCTGTATTATCTATACATGAATACATTTTCATGCTTCCTTTTCTACTAAACAACCTCACACTACAAAGGCTTCATTTCTCGCCCATTGCTTAAGCTGAACCACCTTAAGCTGCGAAAAATGACTAGACAACAGTATCACTCCACTCAACCTTTCCACCTGAATGAATAATCGTGTGAAACTGGAAAAAAAACTACGTAGAGCTGTAGGATAGGAGGTTAGTCGATTGACATTAGAATGCGTCCTTGACATTTTACATGTGCTGCAACATTCTTGCGCAGAACAACTTTATCCATTGAAACAAGCCATTTTATTCAAAAGCTTGCAGCAAACTTGGAGAAACATTATAGATGATGGTGCAATGATAAAACATGTAAAATCAATCAGCTCATATGATCGCTAAATTACAGAGTTAATTAAGCTACAAAGGAAGTTCCAGTTTCCATTTTATATAGGAGCAGCAATTTATATAGGAGCAGCAATTTTTATCTCTTATGAGCCGCTAGTCTAGTTCGCGTCTCAAAATTTCCATCCAATAGTCCCTCACTGTAAATGTTTTATTTATGATAAACTCCTTCTCTGATAATTACAGAAAGATAATTTTCCTCATATGAGTGCACACATTTCCCTTGATATTTAAAGTAGCGAGGATGAGCAAACTAAATAGGATTTAGGTTTTCTTAATCACGTACATCCATCTACAACCAGAGACCGTCTTAATCAGTATAGCAATATGGTTTAGAAAACCAAGTCAATGTCAAAGTTGGGACAGAGAAGCATATATACATCCAGATAATTCATGAATGAATTGCCCAACTTACTATGACACACTAGATAATCTTACATTGTACCAGAGCACCGTAAAGAGATGATGGAAAAGAGTTTGGATAATATTATTATTAGTTCTTGGAAGATTTCATCAAGAAAGATAGGCATATTCTTTTAGTAAACTTTTTCAAAAACTAAAAGGTCCCAAGTAACATGGAAAAATAAACATGATAGATTGATAAATAAATGTATGCATCATCCCTCACGACAATTAAAAGCTTCTTTAAAAAAAACCTTCAAAGCAACATTCTCCTGAAGAAATTTAGAGCCACTCCGAGTCATGGATCATTTACTTCAAAATGCATTATGAATACACTATTTTATCACAAAGATGGCCAAGTAGGGTAGATCGGAGAGCTTTTTACGAAGAAAAATATCATGATGACTTTGTAGCTTTAAACATTTGGGGGAAATGTCTCTCTCTAAAACACGTTTTTGTGCTACCTTTTGACAAACATGAAATCATTCCGGTCCTCACGCATTCTCACAGCAGCTGTGATATTTATCATTTTTCCTCGCTCTTATCTAGGTACATTATTAAAGCATCCTCTAGTGACTTCACAGTATCATTGAATGAATCAAGTTGTTTCTTTCATTCAGATGACAGAATTCATGTTTTTCAAGTTACAATTTTTGCCTCGCTAAATACATTTTTCGTGTGTTTTTTTCAAAGAAAATTGTTTTATCATGCCAGTCACTTTTTAAAAAATGTATCACCACCGCACGCCAAGGAAGAAAAAGATTTCTACGTTTGTCCTCATCATTCAAATCTTCTCATTTTCAGCGTTCTGAGGGGCACACATTTTAGTTTATTTTGTAGTTATCTTCTTTTGATCTATGTAAACTTCGCATGTCAGCACAGGTGGATACAAAAGAGGATGCACGAATACAAGGGCTATTCATGTTTTTTGAAAGAGTACCCCAACTTAAATAGAAGCTCAAGCTCGACTCAACAAAGTTTACTTGAAAATCCCAACCGCACACATGGCATTTTTTGCAATAGGGGAGAGTGACATCATGACGTGTAATCATTACTACCTATTATTACAAACAATATGAATGATCCTGGCATTAATCTAGTTGTCATGTGAGTTTTGATACGTAAATAAAGTCCATATCCCAACCACACGCATTTTATATAATGGACTGACAGGAATTTTGTTTAACTACGGAATTGAATATCATTAATTTGAAACTCAAAGGACAATATTTACTTTTTGCATTTTACCACAATTTTTAAAGGGGAAAAACAACCGAAAACTTATCATTTTTAGGTTAATACCCGCATTAGAGGTTTGTCTAATTCAATTTTCGTAACTCCTAGGATAACGGGGAAAACGGGAAAATAAAAATTTGTAATATTATGCAAACACTTTTTTATCCCAAACGCAGTGTGCATGGTCAACGAGCTCTACAGAATTTAGGCTTACGCGATTTTTTAAAAAATGTTTAACCCAACTAGCAAATTCAGCAATGTTTAGATTTATTATTAAAATAGAGGGACACAACACATGAAAATTGCATGTGTTTAATGTGGTCACCGGCTGAACATTTCAATGTATATCGTTACACCCATAAAAAATATTACAGAGTAGGACAAACTATACATGTTCAGCCGGTGCACTCTCACTCACAGTTTTGTTCATTACATCCCCTTTTCATGTCGTACATTCACAGTAAAGTTACAATTTTCTTCTTTTGATACAATTTACATGTCATGGAGTGCAGACAATCTTGCAAGATGGGAAAATACACTCCGACTTTCTACATTATTCCGTCTTTTTGGTGTGCATAGCGTCACTTTCAAGTATTTCCTAAGTATCTGCACACGTTTCTAAAGTATTACCTACCTAAATTCGTAAGTGAACTGTGAATGGCACAATTGGGAAATAAAATATATAAAAAAAAACTTTTTTTAGCGGAAAGATTTCAACGGAGTTCTAACCTTTTCAAAGTACACACTCATTGTCAGATATTTATTGAAAAGAGAAGAAATTTACAGGAATGTATATAAGCTAATCGTACCGCTTGAGGGTATTCTTTGACATTTAGAGATTCGCAATTTCAAAACGACAAAAATGCAAATATGTGTACACTACAACCATTTTTGTGAAACTCTCTCAAATTCTTAGACAGATTTAGAAGAGAAAACTGTTACTTCCCTTTTTATACAAATGATGAGACACTAGAGCTTCCGATTAAAATGTTGCTTCTTTAGAATTGTGTATCATTGACGGAAGCTGAAAGACGAGCCTTCAAATTTTAATATGAAAGGAAAGAACCCACATGCATCTATGCTTTTATTGCATATATGAAAAGATTCTAGTCATTTTTAGTTTACCTCTGCAACAGAGTCACTTTTAAATTGCAAGGTAAGTCTACATCTAAAAGACACACGTTAATTCTGCTTGTAAATTTTGTCTCGTTTATGAAACCATGTCATTGTTTTTCTCCTCTGTTTTTTCTCTAAACTCAATTCGAAAGTCTTTTAGGTTGACTAAGCAATTTAATTTCTTATCTTAATTTGATGGAAGAGCAAAGCTACATTTTAGCGATGAGTGCAGAGACAACATAAACTTTTGTTGTAAGCCTTTCAAGTTTTCATAGAATGTAGAACAACTTCACGGGAATTACTCAACTTTGAAAGAATTTAAAGCTGAAGGAATGGACGGAGGAAGAACTCTTTCTTGTAAAAAGCTGTAAGCATAAGTAGCAGATTTATAAATGAAAGTGTGAGAGAGCTCTTTCAGCTACCTCACATGGACATGGACACATACTTATTCAGTCCAGAGAATAAAACGCCCCATGGTTATAAAAGTAAAAGGGAATAGGATCATCTATTAGCTCCAATATGTGTAGCTTGAAACACACCGACCGAGTGAAGCACTCACTACTCCATTTCCCTTCCTACTCTTGATGCCATTAAATTTTACCACATTGCACATTTTGAGAAAAGGAACAAGCTTACAGCTGCTAGCCACCAGTATAGTATAGAGTCAAGTTAGACTCATCCGTCGTAGAGATTTTCATCCTCTTACAAATATCCTTCCGTTGAGTGCGAGAGAAGGTAGCCTCTCTCATCCCATGCCTTTATATATGTGCAGCATCCTACACAAATTCAGATACGAATCATCTTGCGGCTTTTAATAGTGTTGCTCCAGCTGTTATTCTTTTGTAAAATACTATACTCCACTGGTCTCCTTCACAGCAGATGCTCAAGTTTCAAAATATTTGTCTTAGTAATGTGTTTGTACATCGAACACATCCCTCTGTCCTTTCGCCTCAAGAAGGCTCGAGAAAAAGCTGATTTTATCCCGAGGAAACAATAACAGATTCCTGGAATGGGGATATTCCCGAAATGAAAGTGAAAGTTGGAGCAACATGAGTCGCTATATACTTGTTCCTGTCCAATGGCGGATATTCACTTAATTAGTGTGTGGCATTCATATTCCAGAGAACATCCCTCTCCCAATTTTCCCATCATTTTTAACACAGCATTTTCTCTTCCATATTTTCATCGCCATTCCTACTCTCTCGCAAATGACCATTAATAACCATGAGATGAGGATGGAATGGAAATGCTCAATGTGGCTTGTGCACGGAAGTAGAGGAAAATCCATTAAATTAAATCCGAATCGTGTTCACATGCATGACCACTCTTTATCGAAAGTGATCAGATGCACCTGCGACTTGAATGAGTTTTATTTGTATGCTTGATGTTTTACCGACAATGGCTACCCAAAGTGGGGTACGTGATTTTAAAACAATACTCGGAATTGCCACGATCTCAAGCTCTATACTAGACACACATTGAAATAAACCGGATACCACCAGCAGAGCTGACCAGACCACCAGCAAATTGGATGCATGAAGCTCGTGGAAATAATTAAATAATGCACTTGTTACGCCAATTTTGCTCTCACTCCTTTCTTTTCAGCTAACCCTCTCCTACTCTACATTCTACGTGGTTGATTTTGTTAGAGAATTGTCCATTCCCGTTAGCTTCAAGTTTGATGACATTTAATAAAGTCCATTTAACATTCACTTCGCCAGTTGTCATTTCGTTTGATTCATTGTGTATCGACGCGTTCACTAGGCTGGAAAAAGCTTGAGCTCTGTGTATTGCTCAGTTGAGTGAATCCAATAAATTTTCATTATGCCGCTGTTAAACCTCTTGTTAGCCTCACAAATCATTTCATCAACTACTAAATACTATCTTCTCAATTTAAGAGTTCTCCTCAACCGGGAACAATTTATCGTGTCGTGGCAGTGTTTCGCGAGAGAGGTAAAGTAGACTCTTTGAGTATACATGTATGAATTCGATAACTCGTGCAAACTAACTCCTACTCGTCACAAATTATGCTCTTGTGAAAGAATTGTAAAAGTTTTATAGTCATAATAGCATTGTTATAAATTGCTTCTTATTAGAGGCATATATGCATAATATGTATATATATATATATATATATGTATCTCTATATACCAGCTACACACGACTTCCTCCCACCTTGTGTTAAAAAGTGTTTGTGACATAAAAGTCGGTCTACATGCAGAAGTCGCTCTACAGCACAATTACAGCAAGCATGTGAAGTACAAAGGAATATCTGGAAAAGTCCTTGGTGTACTTACTTACACCTGGTGAACATGAAAGAGCATTACTTTGTAAGAAAACGCCGAACTTCAAAAGAGCTAATACCTATGGAAAGACGTGAATTATCAAAACGAGGGACTTTTTAGAGCAGACACACAAGAATTTCTAGGGCCTAGAAACAAGTGCAATATTTCTTTCAACTGCAATCATGCTTGTGACATTCATATTTACTTCAGATTAGTTGTTAGTCTTGAGGTTGCTAATAAAACATAAAGCCCATCCTATTAGCCAATTACCCTGTGCACATTCTACACGTATAAAGTGCGTAATGTATATGCACATACACATACACAAGGTAACGTTGGAAACAGGTCTGGCTCATTAATTAATTAATGGTCTCTCAGAGTAAGCCACTAAATTGAACCTTTCCAGCCATTTCCTAGAACGTATATCGTGAGTAAGTGCACTACTCTCAAGTTTTTTTTTTCTCGCTCTCTCTCTTTCTCTCTTTCTCTTTGCTTTTTTAGAAAGGAGTTCAAACGTAAAAAGAGTAAAAGAAGAAAAACAGGGAATTTCACGTATAACCAAATGATAAGTATAGGTTGAAATGAAAGGACCTTTTTGTCACGTTTGACGCTGACAGACTATGCTATCAGGGAAACACAACATAAATTGCTGTCGTTCTGGTTTTACCCCAGTTTTATCGATATTTTTCAAGTTAATGAACCTTAGACAATCAAAAAAAAAGATTCTAAAAGGGCCTTTCTTTTCACAGTACTCCAGCGGCTTATAAATAAATGTTCGAAACAAGCTAATCATAAGTTAAAAAGAAGAACAAAGGGAAAGCTCATATTTGCCACGGTAGACCGCAATACCAGTCAAATTGTCAAATCATCCAGGAACAAGGGCAAGTTTAGTTAGCAAAGGAACACTTGCCAAAAGCAGTATACCACAGGGTAAATGTGAAAAGAAGCAATTCCACTCGTAATGACCAATAACACATGACTTCACATAAAAGTAGTTGCCTCCATATTTCATTATATTCCAGTAACAAACGTCGTAAAGCCATGGCACACCGTGTCCATATTACATTGAATTTGAGCATAAACATATATTTACTTTGAGTCACAAAAAAATCCATGGTACACGTTCAAATACTTGTGTGTGGAAATAATATTGAAAAATAAAATAAAAAATAAAAGTTTTGCCAGGTAATTACCTTTTTTCCGTCGAGTTCATGAGTTCCCTGTGCCAGAACTTTGTCTACAGATGCGGGATCGGAAAATGTCACGAACCCGAACCCCCTGTAAGAAAAAAACGAACCAAGAGTTGTAGTCATATACATTGGTAGATATATATATATATTTGGTTCTATGCCTCTACATATCATTCTGTATTCACATCATATATGCCTACATTGTAAGGTATCATCATCATCAGCATATCATTAGGAGAAGTGAGTTCGCTTTTTTCCTTTTCGTTTATTTCCAGAACCACTTACCTCCGTTTATTAGCTCCTTCCTACTAACAAAATCTAACTAACCAAGTTTTATCTTTTTTCTTTTGTCAATGTGAGATATATGGAGTGGTAAAGTGAAACTGGGAGATGAAAATGAAATGGTTGATTGTTTATGTGTGTACGAAGCCATGTTTGTCTGCATATATTATGTTTATGCCGGCTCATATGACTGCATTTTCTGCGTACAAAATAAGCCCGTAATGAGTTCTCCCTCTGATTCTCTCCCTCTCTGAACATGTATTGTGCTCAACTTTCCGTTCTACGAGAGAAAAAAAAGCCACTATATGACACGAAGACTTGAAAGCTTCCCTACTGAATATTCAGCTCACATGAATAATTAGACAAGACCCATTATTCTCCTCGATGTCTTGCTCAAAAGCTCAAATTTTAAAAAGAGAATGAAATCTTTATCGTGTCTGTTGACTTGATGCTCTGTATTTACAAGAGAAACGATTTCCTTGCCTACCATGAAAAGAAATATTTTGCCTAGTACATAAAACAACACTGGGAATTCTCAGCTTTTCATCATCATCCTCGAATGCGGTGCCGGTAGCTGGCTTTGCTTCTAAGGTTTTTTTTCTTTCCTAATGTTTGAAATAGTGAGCACACAAATGCACACAAATGCATCAATCATGTTAGTTTTTCTGCTAATTTGTGTCCAAAGTCAGGAAATGTTTGCATGTATGGCTATTGTTCTCGATATGCATATATCTTATTTGTACTAACTGAACCTTTAAAGGTACCAGCCAAGACAATAATATATGCATCAACTATCCATGCAAATCTTACGGACAAAAAATGTTTATCTTGAATGCTGAAAATAAACTTTCTGGATGTATGAAGTGCTACTTGATTTTAGTATCATGTGAAAGACCATGAAAATTACGCAGAATGAGTTTTTCAAACAGCTACGTCGCGGACAGGTCGTGACCTTCCAAAAGCTATATTCATTAACGCATTTATGCAAAGTTTGTTCGACGAAGGGAATTGAAAAGAGTAGTGCATTTTATTGACACTCCAATTTTCCTACCAACGTCTCACTCCGATTTCCCGTAAACACATTTTTCCTTCAAGAAAGTGTGTTTTGAATTATTAAAATACGAGCTCACTTGTATGACTATGTTTCCTTCCAAAATTAGCCTACCAATGACTTGAATATTAATCTCCTCTGAAATTAGCCAAATAATTGCATATTCTCAATTAACCCATTACGCATCCTCTCCTCATGGAACCAGATCTCTTATCTGTCAAATAAATTCTGACCTTACGTCGTGGCTCGTAATTACCCGCTATATTACCGGCTAGCTAATGTGATGTATAAAAAAATGTTATTTCATGATGATAGTAAATGTGACTTTTTAAAGTAATAAAAGATCACACCATAAATTTCTCAGCGTGTTAAAAGAAGGGGACAAAACTTGGATATGAGAAAAGGGACGAGGTTATGCTTGAAAACCATGTCGCCGTAACTCTCTTCAATATTATGCCAGGGCAAGAACTGTTATACTCGGAATGGCAGTTACTGTCATGTATGATTTTGTAAGCTTCCAACTGAAGAGCCATATGGAACCCTAGGACATGCATTCATTCATCCTTGAGCTTAAGTTGTAATAATGCTAAATACGCCACGACACGGAAAAGAAAACTTTTCCAAGGAAATGGTAGCAGCTCTCGTTGCATATCTGCTAAAGATTAAATCGTGGTGTGGTAAGTTGAACTGAATTCGACACATTTAAACTGCACTGCTATAATAAGCGGTTTGTGTAAAAAGAAATGGCAAATCTTTGCTCTAAATATGATCTTCTCTTCCATTTGGGAACAAAAGGACCGGGGTTTTAATACACTTATGTGGAAATTCGTTTGGTGGGATTTATGATGTTTATTGTATTTATAATAGCATTACAAGATGTATAAGACAGCTTAGAAAAGATCACAGAGCGGAAATGTGAATACTTGCGGGGATGCGTACTCACGGAATTTAATTTGTCTTTGGATGTCTATAAATGTATGTATTCATAGAGAGCATAAAAATGTTTTATAATAGGAAAAGATTTCTCACCTGGATCTTCTCGTTGTAGGGTCTTTCATTACCATCACTTCTGTGATTTCTCCAAATTTACTAAAGTACTCTCGTAGACTTTCTGCGTAAAAAAGAAATGGCAAAAATGGCCCATTAATTTCTTTCTCATAAGCAAAATAAAACAAACAATGAAAGCGTAACGCATACATAAGCACTAATTTATGAGAGTAGGATAATCCAAAGAATACTGTATTCATCAAGGAAAAAATAATGATGCATTACGGAGCGGATGTTTTATCATTGTATAATTGTCCCTGCTTCTTTTTTTTAATTAGAAGTTGGCGAATAGCACGCAACACACAGATATACTTACTTCTCCAATCTTTATTAATCTAGTGAAGATTCATAACGACGCGAAACGCAAATGTATGGTATGTAAAGTTTCTTGTTCCCAGAACACACTTTCGAACATCTCTCTAGCAACTTTATGTCATCCTCTTTATTCACATACCGCAAAGCAAACATTGCTTTCAAACGCACTCCTCCTCATTTCCTTTTCACTCCCGGTTCTAAAAATACATTAAAATATGTGCGCCCCAAAAGTAATTATTCATTTAGAAAGCCAAAGTTGACATGTTCCATAAATGTACCAAGGAAGAACAAGCCGATGTTTCGAGACACATGGGTCATCGAATATTACATTACAATCGTCAGGGTGACTTTTGTCGCGCATATATGAGCAAATGTTTGCGGTGCATATTTTCTACATTAGTCCACAACATATACCCTGTCCTTTTTCTTCCTTTTCATATTACAGAGGATGAAGGATGCACATGTGCATAATACAAAGAATGAGTTGAATACGTCGGTTTGCGTGTAACACAAGAGGAGAAGAACATTTCGTGCTTTCTTATCTGTGGCAAAGCTCGTACTACCTCATAACCCTACTGCATCCGTCGAACCTCATCAAATTCAAAACATAACATTACTACGATCCTCGCTCCTTTCTACTCTCACAAAATCAACGGGACATGCTTGCATGCACAAAAAGCTTATTTTGTTTGCTGTAAAAGTAAGTGAAAGATGAAACGTCTGGATTTACCTGGACTAGTCTGCCAGCTAAGACCTCCGATAAACATTTTCCTATGTGTATAAATTAGGTAAAAGAGAGAAAAGAGATTCCGGTTGAGAGTTGATATATTTGTCATTGGATATTATATTATTATTTTTCATTCTTATATAACATGGTATATTTAATCATACAATAATATTTCTCAAGGTATTTATTTTTTATCCTTTAAGAAATATGAAAATGTCAAGTACTTACCCAGGATCATTCGGTACTTCTGCTTGTAAAGCATCCGATGAATTTTCCATCTTGACTACAAAATCCAACTCTTCACTCATGTTCACACACATGTCACACTCACACACACTCAATTCGTATTTGATTACGTCACACACAAAATCCGGAAGAGCACAAGAATGAGAAAGTATATATTATATAGAAATGTGTGTTTGCCGATGGGAAATGTTATTTTTTTCTCTCTAAAAGTATATCTCAATGTACGAAAGAACAGCAAAGGGAGATATATCTGTATATTAAATCAATCAAGCAAACAGTTGTGCTCCTCTGTCAAGAGATATAAGAAGAAGAATACAATGCCAAGCACCCGGAATTTTCACTATAGAACACACGTTGCACGACAATGTCCGTCTGTCTGTATGCAAGTTTGTAAAAATGAATGTACGCAACGGTGTGTCGTGGAGAAGGCGAATTTATTATTATTATTGTATTACAAAAGAGACAGAAGGGTGAACAAGAGAGTGAGAGAGAACACTTGACACTGGTGTTTTTTTCTGCTTTCTTCTTATTTTACTCTCTGGCTCTACTACTACAGCCACAACAGTTTTTTTCCGTTTTGCGAAATGTGCTAGGCGAGTAAAAGAGAGAGAGAGAGAGAAGAGGAGAGACCACGAGACGAAACGAAGAAATGAATGAATGGATGAATGAGAAAGGATGATGATGCGAAGCAATAGTTGCTTATAAAATGAATGTGTGTCTGAGTTTGTGCATGCTTTATTTTCCTATTTTAGAAGAAGCAGCAGCAACAACAACACTCAGTCGTCTCTCTATCTGCTTATCTGTCAGATTGTAAGATGAAGTGATGGTGAGGAGGCGATGCGTTTTTTCTTCCGCTGTTTTTTTTACTATGTCGTACCCTACGAACTTTGCGTTACAACAACAATGCGTAAATAGCTTACGTAATGTAGTGTAATAATAAATAGAATTATGATGATTATATTTAAAGATAATACACAATCAATTATTGTTTAAAACGATTTAAGTACGATGAAGACTGACTGACTGACTGAATGAATGAACGAGAGAAGAGAGATGATGATGGAAAACTGGACACTACGAAGAGCACCCTAACTGCCACTACACTCTTCAAACTACAAAGAAGTCACTAGCTCAACGTCCCGACCATTTTGGCTGAGATGCCCCGCCTCTCTTGTCATTCCCGCACAGGCTCCTCAATTCAGCCTCATACAGTGGGAAAGAGAGCTACAGTGACTCCACTTTGCGAGCAAAAGAGACTGACTAGAGACCTGAACCATGTGCCACAAAACGGACTGACTACCGTTTTCCTCGACTCCACTCACTCCACCACACACATACTCATACACACTCTTTGATAACATGTACCCGATTTGAAATACACGATATGCAAGGAGCCAGCGTTGTGTTTAATAGTAACAAAACTTTTCTATTCCATCTAACCAAGTGAAGTTGGGATATAGCACGAACCAGGCTTACGTCGGCTTTTCATGGAAAAGAGCAGAATGAAGAGAAAAACAGAGTTAGTCAAGTCAGATTCAGTTCGGAATCAGCAGAGTTTTGTTGCGATAGCAGGGAGTAAAGTCAGTGAGAGTTTAGGAGCAGTTGCACACACGTATCACTTCAGAAGTAAAGCAGGACAGTCAGATTTAGTAAATGGGATAGAATACATAAATTATCCATGCATCAAAGCCGTCTCTGACTAACCTGCCGAAAAGTGAGGTACCATGATCATGTAGTCTGTTACAGTTATCCATGAGACGCCTATGCTTCGCTTTTCTCTTCAAATCAGTTGACTCTATTGAAGTTCACCATATAATCCATCTGGCAATTAACGAAGCTGCATAAGCAAACATTTCTAAGCTGATAAAGACTGTTCGGTAATATTCAGATGATGCTACTTAATAGTCATGCGATATCTAGCCAACAATTCGGCGTAAGGCATGATTGGATTGCTACGCGGGGTATTCTTCAAACAAATCAGTAAAAGACATTTTATCTTATCTCTGGAACAACACGCGTGTCGATGCACTTTTCCACTGTTGAGGGATTATGTATTAAGAACATACACAGATTTATTCATACTTACATATCGTCCATTCATCAAGGATTCCATTCCTTGTGCCATTCAATTCCAATTAAATATGGATTCTCACTTTCCAATACCATTCCACCATGTCAATAAATTAGAACCGTTAAAAGTACCGCAAGTACGATGCAGCTACATTCAATTTTGAATGCATTTCCAGACAAATCTGCTTTCTGTCACAATTAATAATTTATGCTTTCGGAAATTACAGAGTTTCCATTGCTCAACTGTCTAGTAACTATGTTCTACGAGAAATTGCAACCAATTAAAAATATAAAATGCATCGAAACATAATGTTGAAAGTTGTACAGCACAATGCTCATTCATTCTCGAGTTCTACAAGAGGGATGGAGTAATCTTATCAAAACGTTCAGCGCCTCTCAAGTGTAGTTGTTGTTGTATCACAAATTAGTTGTTTCAAAAACAATTTTATAACAGATTCATTTAAACTGGAATTTAGTCTCTAACCATACCTAGAATTGCGAAATTTGCATGAAATGAAAGCAGTCAGTAACATTCGTTGACTCGGTTGGTTGAAGACGCACATATGTGTGCGAACACAGATCTTTATGATTTTCATGGAATAATGTGAAAGCGTACTGCATGCAATGTGTTTTAATTACGGTAGATTACTGAAAGAGCTAGAATGCCATAGTTTGCTTGCTGTGCCATATTTTGACTAAAACATCTTGCACAGCTTTAATATCCGCCATGTCATCTCTGCACACGCGATTTGAAATCTACTGTATTAGGATCAATGCACGATATCTGTCAAACCAAGTCAATTAACAGCAGCAAGAAACAATGACGCCGCATCATCATTCCCCAAGCATTTTTCGATTTAGACTGAAACTCACAATTCTTTGGGTTTTTTGAAGTCTAGAGCTTCGCAAAAGAGTTGAATCATTTCCTAGTGGGATTCTACAATAGAAACGGAAATACAAAAGCGGCATAATGTGAGAAACCGGTGTTTGAGAACAACGAACAACACTCACCAAAGCGTTTGGAAAGTTGCTGCAGCAGCCATCTGCAAAGAACGTATGCAATTCCTTGCAAAGGAAATATACATCTGTTTATAATTCAAGTGATGCATAATTCGATGCCGGTGCTGGAAGCCGGTTTTATCCTTTGTTCTGTTGTGTTGTATGACTCAGAACAGAAGGCAACAAAGCAATATAAGCGTTTTAGGCGCATAATGCATAGCCCGTCATAAATGTGTCGGGATGTTAAAACATTGATGGGCTTTCCTTTAAATAATATCGAATGAGTGACCAATCGCGATGATAGATGATGTCGCTAAATTGCTTTCATTTACAAAGAACAGTTTGTGCTAGTGCGCAGTGTGTTTAAATAACTGTTAAGCCATCAAAGTTTGGTTGAGATGCAAAAGATAGTTTTTATAAGATTTCAGCAGGTTTAAAACCTCAAATATTCTCAGGTAGTATTTATTGAATAGCGCTTTATGCAAGTAATAATCACAAGTCAATTAGACAGAATTAGAGTGAAACCAAATTTAAATGAAATACATGTAATGGATTTAAATGACCAGACGTTCGATTAATGAGATGGCACTCCTCAAATTAGCTTTAGATTATTTTTGACATTTGTGAATAATATTATGCGACGTTTTACACGAACTGTTTTATTTGTTACATTACCCATGATGCTCATTTGAGGAAGTAAACATCCCTCGCCGTTAACGTAACGAAATGTGAAATATTTAATTAGACATTCAAAGTTTCAATTTTTATTCATTGGATTATTATGAAGTAATAAATCTGGTAAGACTAAGTGGAGCTCGTAAATAATAAACAAACTTAAATTTCACTTGAAACATTAACCTAACTATCTAATCTAACAACATAGCATAAAAAGAAATTTAGCCTCACATCAAACATTAATCTATAACATTTTAACCACACACCACATAGAGTCTGTAGTACATCATGCCTTGCATTACTTACTCGTTACTTCTTTATAAAGCAAAATCTTTATTCTGTTAAGTAGTTCTAGTTCTAAATGGCACATTTTATAGAACACCCAATCGGGTCGTATCTTTGTTTCTATTTGACCTTTGACACAACAATAAACCATATGAACTTAAGAGAACACCTTATGCATTCAGTAAAACACCCTATGCACCCAGTAGGGAACACGAATCGCCTATCACTCACTAATTCTCTTCAAATCTTATTCAAACACGATTTATTTTATTTTTTACACAAATTCTAACTAACTTCGATACTGGACATAGCGTGTGCACAGAGCACACATACGTGTACACAGACAGCGCAGAAGATTTCATAAGCTCGCCTTTATAACACTTTTCCGAGCTAATAAAGAGACTTTTGCCTCAACGTATAACTTAAATATCAATTAGCCTTTCCCGATTTAAAAAAAAATGTCGTCCTAGAAAAATCCATCGGAGTTTACAAGAACAATTTCTTTGGGCGATAATGGCTACAAAATAAGTTGTATGTCTTCAAAATATGGGTTGTTGTATTGTTACATTCAATGATGTTGGACCTGGCTGGGTAGCGAAGGGGACGAGTAATTGATATGGAGTTGAAAATTTTACGTCTGTTCATTTTAATGTTAGAAAGATGATTCCAATGAAAATTTGGTCACTTTGCATAACCAAATGCATGAAAATCGCAAAACAAGACACGAAATTCAGTTGCCAGAATTTGGTGATATCTTTCCCAAAATATTTTGAATCAGTAACTGTGCGCCAAATTTTTCCTAATACCGCAGAAGTATTAATAATTGATTCATTCATTTAAACTACATCAATCGGAGACTCCTCCTCTGGTTTTAATCCTTCCCAAGCCCCATTTTGTTATGATAATATTTTTCCTAATTAAAAATAAATCTATATGGAAAGCTTTTGGGAAGAAATAGTTAAATCCAATCAATATTATTAAGAATTTATAGTATGAATTTACTAAAATAATGTATTCTTTCTTATAATTTTTGCCCTAATGAAGATTACAGTTGTGATCGAAAGCTAGACAGCTCAATAAAACATGATTTCCTCAAATGTCAATAACTTTTCAACAAAAATAAATCTTAGCATAAAGAACTTAATCCATTTTAGTAGAAAATATTTTAGGGTGTCTTATTTACATTAATCACCGTTATTTCGTTTTTTAAAAAATTTTTTGGCTATCCTGAAAGTGTAAAATGATATATGATTGTATGGTTAGTATAGTATAACGAAGTGACTTTATATAGTAGTGACAGTGACATTTTTTTGCGTGGTACGCCAAAATAAAATTAACGTAAAAAACCACCCTGTCTCATCTACATTGTTCAGATTGTAGACCTCTTTATGGCGTAAGTAAATTAGGTAATATTTAAATTATTAAAAATTCACTTTCGTTTTTTCCACATGGTCAAGCCTATGAGAAAGGACAGAAACCTATGCATTTTATTGATATAAGGTTTGTGTACGAACTAAGAGTAAACGTAATTTTTTTAAAACAAAGTCTTGCAAATAAGGGGTCGGTTGAAGCAAAGTTTTGTTATAATTAAGAATCAGGATTGTGTGCACTAATAAACCATAACGCATCTTTTAACGAATGCCCACCTTGTGTTTCTTTAGGGCATTCAAAAATAAAATTTACGTCCATTTTTTTCTGTCAAAAAATAGATGTTAAAGAAGTGGTAGATGATATTTTTGAAACATTCCATGAATTTCATGTGCTTTGACTCGCATCTTATTAAGCATCTAAAAATCGACAAAATAAATGCTTTAAATAAGTCGAATTTTCACCGTGAACCGTGACCTTCACACGGGTAACAAATGAATTCGAAATTTAAAAAAAAAAATAATATTATTATTATCTTGCTCAATGGTTCTATTTGTCTTGACGATAAGTGTAAGTAGTAGCTAAATTACTCCTCAGTTATTAGTTCAAAGGAGTCTAATTAAAAACAACTCATGGATAGATATGCCTAGAGAATAAGAAAGTAGATCTGCTTCCGAGGACGGCGCACTGTGTAAAATAAGGTTCAATTCCCCGTGCCTGGGCGACATTTTGGGCATTTTTTTGATAAAATCTATGTTTTGGTCCTCTAAGTAGCTTGTGACTAGTTTCGCATAGTGTGCCGTAGCCATGTCCGGCCAAAAGATGAAGTTTTCACGTTCATGAAACTTGTCGATGAACGGTATTAGGCGAGCCTTAATACAGTCCTCTAGGTAAACATTAGCATTTATAGTGCGCTCTGAAATAAATGCTTCCGAAATGCTGCCATTCTAGTCCATCGCCTGCCAAATGAGCACTTTCTTTGGGAACTTGGGGATGAGTTTCACTTTTTCATGATAAGGCACTTTCTTAGGGTCGGTTGCACTAAAAAATGTCCTTCCTGGAACGTCTGCTGGATCCCAAGGGACATAAGTCTCGTCATCAATTACTAAAATTTTTTGAAGTGTTTTTATAGACACGCCGACAACCAGATTTCGCTCTAGCCTCTTGATCCTTCACTTACTTTTTAGCAGATTTTTTTGTGTAGGATTTGATCCACAGTTTCTCAGCTTTAATATGATGTAACATTGTCTTCGAAATTCCCAACTTCTCGGCCGCTGCAACCTCCGAAATGGATGGATTTTTTGAAAACATATTCGAAACTTTTTTTGCAATCGAGGTGTTGCTATCATGGAAGTTCGACCTATCAGTTTTTTATATTCCGTTGATTTTGTAGCCTGGAATCTGGCGATCATTCTGTATATAGTGGTTTGTCGAATTCCTTCTTCCTGAAAATGCTGTACAGTTTTTAATTTAGAAAACTTTGCCGAATTTTGGTAGTGGGAAATAACGCGTTTGAACAACGCTTCGTAGGATGCTCGCGTCATGGTTGCGATTGATATAATACAAAAAGAAAAGTACGTTTAATGATACCTTGACCATCCTACATCTGAATCCGAAAACGTTTTTCGATTCCATCATCGCTACGCCGTCTTATCTCGTATCTTATTTTATCTCTTTACTTCCGGACTACCCTTTATATATATAATTCAAATTATAATTGCTTCCAATGATTCATAATTTAATAATTCAATTGCAGATTTATCGCTCAGCTGTTTGTTTACGGCTTATTCCTCGACGAAGTAATACCACTGAGGGTAAACGACACATCATCTCTCACCACAGTTCCTGTCCGCTTAAAACGAGCATTTACTGGCCGGCATAAGAATCATTCTGACATGAAATTCTGTAGGGGTACGATTCACTACCTTGAAGAGATTGCATCGGTATAAGAACCTGATTAAACTCTATTTGTCAGCCAGGATGGTAAGGTGATAAACTGTCGTGAGTTGTTTGCTTAACTTTCATCCATGGATTCAATCAAGAATCAACGCTGAATATTTTTATGGCAAGGGTTCCAATTGGCATGACTGCTGCTAATAAACAAACTCCCATACTTAAGCATGTCAGTTTTTGAGTTATTTACCTGACCACGACTGGGTAGTAGCGGAGAAAAAAATTGATTCCATCGGTTTATGGTCTAATGGAATTAAAACCGCAAATGTTCGGTGACTTTCGCGCAGTGTCATACAGTGGACCAACGTTTATCTCGATTCGAAGTGGAAAACATTGTAGTAACAATACTGCATCATCGCATGTACGTGATTTCGACTCATTATTATCTGACGAAGAGTATATCGATTTTACACGACTGGTGGCGAAGTCAAACCTGTGGTTATAATAATATTTGATTTTGGTCCCGATGAGAATCCTAGGTGTGTTTAAGCGTACATCAAAAATAATCATCGAAGCAACAAATTCATTCAAAAAATATAATTTATTGCCACAAATGCTCCCGCACGAAGTGCTTTTAGTCGTGTTGAAAGAATTAGGCGTTTTTAAAACTTTTTGTTGCACTTCGCGAAATATTTCACGAGTGGAATATTTCCCTGTTGTGGCTCAAAGATCAATTTATCGTATTGACCTGTTCCAAATTATATTTTTTGCAACGTAATTACACCCATAAATTTCTTTTAGCCTTAGGTAATCACTCACTGCGCAGTGCACACCGACTTCCTCC
>JAHZNA010003149.1:0-11426 GCA_027743935.1 Sinodicranocentrus sp. ZH6 | reverse complement strand
AAAAAATGGTTATCCTACTTGGAAGCTCACACAAACTGGCTGTTAACTTTTTGTACGTTTTTCAGTGAATCTTGACAAGATGGGATATACAGATGACATGCATCCTTTCCCTTTTGATAGACCTCCATTTTATCCATTCGGACCTATAATGAGAACAATTGAGCCAAAAGATGGGTTTAAAAAGAAAGATAAAGACAAGGAATCGTCTCCCTCGTCAGGGCCAATGCACCACGGAGACCCATCATTGCAAAGACCAACGAAACATGAAAGTGATTATAAAACTCTTAAAGATGACAAGGCCACCACAGTCTACACATATTTTCCAATTAATAAAAGAAAAGGAGGCGATGGCGCGCAAAAAGAGGAAGAGAAGCCAAAAGCTAAAAATTACCGTAGAAAACCAAGAGCCGTGATGTCTATGCCCCCTCCAGAAACACTACCTGGAGGAGAACGAGCTTCTCTCCTTCCCAGGATTGAAAATATTATGTCCGGCTTTGGATTTGAAGGAAGAGGATGTATGCTCAGGGCAATTTGTGAAATTCACGAGTATCCCATGCAAAACGGTTATGGATTATTGGGAGAAATGGTTGCGTTGTTTTTCAGGTATAAAAAACTTATGTACAACCATAATTTCTATACTAGTGTTGATTTTCATTGTTCATAGTTCATGTAGTAAAAAGTGTCTCTATAATATTCACAGCATCAGCGAATCTCCTTACGCAGAAAGCCATATGCCAGAGTACCTAAGGGCTGAAGTTTCAGGACGCGCTGGAAACTGTGAAGAGTACAAGAAACAATGTGCCAAATCTGTATTCAAATGGGAAGTGGAAAAGAAACACAAAAGTGAGCTGGATGACAATGAAGTGCCTGTATCGCTTTACAAATCAAAATATTCAGATTATGACGAACTCTAACAAAGTTTTTTTTACTATATCCTACCATATAAGTTATTGTCAAATGTACAAAACGTTATTTATTCCTTACGATATTCTTAGTATACTCATTATTCGAAATTGTGTAATTTAAAAATTGATTACAATAAACGAAGTATCAGTTCAATTATGATACTGCTTAGTAAAACATTGCCTGTGGGCCTTTGGCGAATAAAATATGATATTAAATTAAAAGTAATCACGGTAATCAGTCTCACAGTAAGCACAAGTAGTAACAAAACAAACGCTGCAACAATTGAGTATCGCCTTAAACATATTTGCCAAGGTTTTGGCGGACGGGTAATTTTAACTACTGAGATTCCAACAAGTACTCCTGATATAGCTCCACCGGAATGTGCGAGAGTACTTGCATTGTCAAACTAATATGAAACGAAAGACAGAATTAAAATTCATATGCACAATTGGATAGGTTTATTTGTAAGAAAACTGCATAATTTCATCATATTGGATACTTACTAACTCTCCGTGTAAGTAAAACTCTATATTATAAAGTACTCGGATAATTTCCGACACTCCGTTTAAAGTCATTAGAGTAAAATATACACGGCCAAAGTGATGCGGATTCTGAGGTAGCCCAAAACGATTGAAAAAGTATTGTATTGAGTGTATTACAAAAAACAAAAATAAATTCCAAAAAATGAAATCAAATTTGTCGTTAACATAAATAGATACCATCAAAATTGCAGCATAGTAAGCCATCATGAGCGCCCAGATTCCTGAAGATGCACCACAGCTATTCCAATCAGGGGAGGTGACTCCTGCCATGATCTCGCCAAATATTACACCCGATAAAAACACGATGGATGTGCGTTTCCACCCATGAATTCGTTCCAGGTACACACCACACAACATTTGTGACAAAATATTACCCCACAAGTGAATTGGGCTTTGCGTGGAAAATGTTTTTTAAATTAAAAATTGACTGATAAACTGATAATTTAATTAATAGTAAGTGTACGTTACTTACCCATCATGTACAAGCATCAGTGTTACGTATCGCCAGATTTCATAGCGCCTTGAATACTTAAATTCCAACAACGACTCAAGCTCCGTACTCCTAAAATTATAGAATATGACAACCTGCGAAGACACAATCACGCATTTGAGCACATTTTCTATGCATATAATATATTTACTCAAGAAATGATGGGAAATATGAAGAACTTACTTGAAAGAAAGACAATGTGAGCATAAAAATTGGATAATGTCTTATTTCTTCAACGCCTTCTTCTATTGATTTTTTGGAAACCGTCGAATCATCCAGATTCCGCCTTGTTCGAGTTTTTAACTTCCGGGTCATTTTGGACCGTTTGAAAGGTTTTGGTCTTGTAACGTAACGTAACCAAGATTAACAAAGGTGTTCGAAAACACGTGAGTTAAAGCCAATTAAAAAAAACAGACTTTAAATAAAGATATTTAAGCTTGGAATTTACTATTTTTAGGAGCAAACATTTTTACAGATGCCTCTCTCTATAAGTCAATCACGGTTTACTGTTTTGAAGCCTACTCCTGCTATTCACAACGGATAGCATGAGTTTTCTTGTTATCCAGGAATGTGCAATGATAATAATTTAAAGATAGCTCAACAATTTTTTGCATTTGCAAGGCAAGGTACTTCGTTACTGAAGTGCATTCTCATCTCATTCTCAACTAAGAAAACATTTGTGCGTCCTTAGTACATTCATATCCTTACCCACAGGATGAAACACACACAACCCTTATACTTCACGCTTGTTTTACAGATATTGAAAACCGTGCGTTTCATATTCAATTCACAACTTTGTCAAAAATATTTTTTCATATGTATGCGTCATACTTTAAGGCAAGTACTTTGCATGAGCTTGTGCGATGCAAAGCTTTGGTTTTATAGTTTCTTGCTTATAGAGACCAGAGAAAACCATTATCGTTCTTGTTATGAGATGAAGAACTGGCAAAAGACATGTCTCAATTTCATGTTTGCTGTTATGTACAAGATGACTCATCATCACTTCTATCTGTAACTCTGCTAAAAAGATTTTATCGTTCAGTTTTTCAAACATGGGCACAACTATTGATAATACTGTATATTTTGACAAATAAAAGATGAACTCAACATTGAAATGAAAATATCGATATTTAGTTGTGCAAAGTAATGTACAACGCAAATGATGCAATTGCAGTAATTATCAGAAATACTTTATGTGAAGATTTTAAGTTAAAAAATCTCCACATTATTTTGTTTGGCAATGTGCTATGTTAATAAAATCACAGCTAAATAAGGATAAATCAGTTTGTAATAATTTCTAGGCTACTACGTAATTGAAAATCAGCACAGCACCTCCGCAACAATTAAAGGACTAGGACAACACATAGTGTGTGAAGTTAGTATTATTAGGTATTAGTTTATTTAAAACTTATCACTAAAAATAACTAAAATTAATTCCTACTGGCAAATAGAGGAATGCTATACAGATCTGATAAGCATAATTATAACAGTTCTATAATAAACAATTGCCGCATTATTTATTTCCTTGTAATAGAATTCAATCTTTCTTTGTATTCCATTGCCTTACAGTGTTTGGCACACTTCTTCAAATAATTTTGGATTAACCTGACAAAAAACGAATAATGAGTTTTTACACAAAAATCCTGACAAATTATTTTCCGCTCTTTATCCCTTACCTCTTCCATCACTTTCCACGCCACGGTCTTCACAATTGCATCCGAGTTCTCTTCGCAAAATCCGAGAGCCGACTTTTTCAAAAGGTCACAGCCAAAAGTGTCTGCGATAAGTAGTAAAGCTGCCACATTCCTTGGTGTGATTGAGTCAATCAATGCCTTCTCGCAGATGCTCTTTTAATAAAAATAAGGATGACGTCATATCCATGTGTCATTGCAGCGATATAGTGATGGCGATTTGACTTACTTTGAGTCCAGGCATTTCCAGTTGAACAGCGAATTTGAGCAAATTCTGAGGCGAGTCTAGTGGGTCAACACGATCAGTGTAAATGTATTGAAGGAGAGATGTAAGCAGGGATGTAGACAAGTCAAGCTTGATATGCCCTTCCGCATCAATCATCCCACCAATCATGGGGGATCGGCAAGTCAATACAGTTTTATGAGCTGGCACCAAATTCCCGTCTGAAGTTTGAACCGTCACGTCACAACCATCCCCTGACCTTAACTTCGTCCAGAGATCAAAGGCCAATGAATGTTGTTCTATTTCTTCACGAACCTAAAAAAATATTTTTCTCAAAATAAAATACCTATACGTCTGCTGAAAAACAAATCCGGAAAATGAGTGATAGATAACGTACGAGCATTATCTTGCAAAATATTTCAATCCCCTTTCCAGACAAATGCCTGTCTAGAATGATTATGTCACGGGCTCCAACAC
Source organism: Sinodicranocentrus sp. ZH6 (assembly GCA_027743935.1). Lineage (NCBI taxonomy): Eukaryota > Metazoa > Arthropoda > Collembola > Entomobryomorpha > Entomobryidae > Sinodicranocentrus > Sinodicranocentrus sp. ZH6. The sequence continues at coordinate 7,097 of JAHZNA010003149.1, read as the reverse complement.
TTTGCATTGATTTTATTTCGTTGCTCACTTCCACGGAATGACTTCCTACCGGACATACTTCGTACTGCTTTACGGCTGGGTTCCAAATCCCAAATTGGTAACGTACCTGGATGACAAGAGTTTAAAGGATTTTGCTCATGCTTTATTTTTTTGGGCTGTTAATCATCTCAAACTCACCTGTAGCTGTTCTGTATAATCGAGCATTAAAGGAGCCGGTGATGTTATCGCAGCGGACACTAAATTTAAACATGTAACCACTGGATTGGTTAATCTAAGCCCGTGCTCATCCGTCCAGTAGCGAAGCCCTAAGGACCATTTTGTTTGTAGACCGTTCACGTTAATCTAAGGTCAGATAATGACACAATAGGAAAATGAGAAAATATCGATGATATATTATCGAGAAAAAGAAAATGTTACAAATTTACATACCTCGAAAATAGAACTGTCAACGTTATTTTCACTATCGACCCCTTTCAAATAATCTTCTATGCACCAGTTATACTTAAATCCAATGTCGGAAAGATTACGGGCTAAAACTTCCACACCGTCTTTGCTCGACGATGCTGCTACAGACGACTTATCCAAATCTTGGTTACTCATTGTGATAATTTAGCGCAAATAAATCCAAAACCTTTGTATTCCCTTTTATTCCCTTAGTGTTATGGAACTTTTGGATGCACTTTGATTACAAAAATAGATAACAAACTCCAACTATTCCGTTGGAATTTTCAAAAATCTAAGAGAGCTTTACACGCTCCAGTTCATTCTGTAGTGGTGATAATATTTAATCTAGTTTTGACCGATTCACGCAAACTATACCGTAGTAATTTAACGAAAGTGTAAAACTAAGTAGGTTTGAATGTTTCCAACTTGAGTTGATGAATGCGTGTCCACCTTTAGTTTTAGATATTCCACCTCATTCCTAATCTTCCATCTCTGACCTCTGAATCTTGAATGAGAAAAAGTTGAAATCAGTAAAGTATAATTATATTTTTTGAGGAAACTCTTCCACAATACGTGAAATACTCATGATTGGTACTCCCACGTAGAAAACCATGTTGACGAAATCTCTCGACGTGATTTTGCTTGTTATCTGGGTGTAAGCTTAAGCCTATATATTCTCTGGTCTAAAGGATTTGAAGCTTGTATTTGCTCTTAACAGAGTAAACTTGGATGATGTGTTTGTTTTCTGAACTTTTCTGTCATTCACGATCCCTATAGTGTGGTCGCTATAAGACAAGGTGTTGCATAGCGGTATCAACTCATGTCACCCTTGAAATTATAAGAGGATACATTCATCGCAGGATATTATTCATTTTTTTACATGATTTCATCCAAGCTTTCAACAGATTTTCCCCTTAAAATGATATATTAACGTGTGGACAAATTTTTCACATAAATAATAGCATAATTTAGATATAACTAATTAAACAGATGCATGAATATAGGTAAAATGCACATGAGACAAGATGTTTTTGACCAGGGTATATGTTTCCAATGTACGGATTTAGTAAATCACTTGTTTTCGTATTCACAACTTTGATGTTTTATAAAATGTTTACAGAAATCATTGCGCACTTGTTCAATTTGCAGCGTAAAATTTTGTAAACTTTATATATCTGTCATTTTCGGCTTTCTTGAGTGGGTATTGGTGTGATATATTCCTATAATTATGCATAATATTATGCTTACAATGTAGCTGTGTAAAGGCTATTATAGAGTTATCATGAGTTGGCAGTGTGACCTCGTCATAATCTTTGGCAGGTTTGTAATAATATCATTCAAAAAAATTCTTAGATAACATGTTTCATGTTCACGACATGTTTTACCATTTGGTTAATCGTCAAGTGCATAAGCTCACTGGATCGGAGCGGAACAATTGAGAATCGAGATTGGGTATGAAATACAAATAAGGATATTTGTTTCAAAGATGTGAGGCGGCATACAAATAAAAAATAATTTCTCTTTGAGAATAAAGAATTCTGTCTTCTGAAACATATTATTTTACAAAGTAAATCTTACAAATAGTTGGTATTACTTTTACTTCGTATTTTAGTGATCTAGGTAGTCCCACCCAGAAATGCATTATCGGAATGTGTCTGACTGCATTATCGCTAGTTGTATCAATTTTATGATTCTCAAAAAATGCATTTGATTACAATAAAATCTCTTTTTCCTTCCCTGTAGCAATTGAATGAATTTACGTGATTTATTCACATTAAAGAAAAGAAATATTTCGAGAAACCGGTATGCCGCGAGAAGATTTTACTTTTCCTTCAAGCCTATTAAATTATATCATGACAGAGATGACAGAAGGTTAACGATAAAAGCATGCACGTGGGATTGGCAACCCCTTAAAATACGTTCCTCGCATTTTAAGATTTTCAATTTCAAGTACATGTTCACGAGTTACTTCAAACAAGCATCGTCTACTCGTTAAGCTTTGCGTACTAGGCGGATTATACAGATGCAATACAATAAATGCAGACAGGTAAGTTGCTTGATTATACAGAACAATGTTAAGCATGTTACCTTCAGTGACTTTTCTATTTCCAAACAAGTTATTGCTAGCGTCTTCTTCAGTTTCCCTATGACTTCCGCTCGTATATACTCACTTAAAATTTGGTCCATATATACATCCAAATCGTAAGTGAGTCATATATATGTTGACTTTGTTGCGTTTTATAAAGAAGTTCGAATGTTGACCTTTCTAAGTACAAACTTTTCCTTTCATATTGTCATTCTCATTTCTATGTACGTAGGCAACTACATAAGTGTGTGTGAAGGTGAGGCTACCTCGATTCGTAACCAAATTGGTATTTTGGTATATAATTTTCCCTGAACAACCTTCAACTATCAGTTATCTCGAAGAGCTTGCAAGAGCAAAAGCTTTCTTTTAAAGTTTCTAAATTGTGTTCAGAAATGGAGATCAAAATGTTACAGTGCTCATCGTGTAGGATTTTGTTTATCCTTTCGTTTGCTATATCGTGGTCAGAAGGGCGGATACCAATATCCTTGCAAAATGTCACCAATGCCATTTTATCTACGGGTTTAAATAATATCAGTAGTGAACAGTTTATTAAACGCTCAGGAGAATTTTCCCAGCGTATTTTGTGGCCAAATAAAAAAACTGGCAAACTGTTGTTCCCGTTAAATACAATTTTGGCGCTGACACCTCAAATAACATTACCAGCTTTTCGACAATCAGCTATGAAAGGGGCTCTCAATGCGGATATGCAAATTTCGCTTCCTATCTACAGTAAGATTGCAGTTTTTACAAAGAGTCTGGTCATTAAAAAGTGATTTTCAAAGTTGAAGAAATAATTATAAATGAATGATTGAATTTTAGTGGCCCTTGATAAAATGGGGTATACTTCGGACATGCTCCCATTTCCCTTCGACAGGCCACCATTTTACCCTTTCGGACCAATCGTGAGACCTATCGAGCCAAAAGGAGGATTTCCGAAGAAGGATGAAAAAGATCAAATGCCAAAACCTAAAGATCCCAATCACATGACTAAAGAGGAGCACGATGCTTTGATGGACTTTATGGAAAAAGAGAAATATGGAGAAATGGAACCAGAGGAGAAGGAGAAGGCGAATCAACTCCTTCGTGGACAGCAAATTTACCCTTATCATCCCGTTCATAAGCGAGTTGGAGCTGGAAATGAACGAAAAGGTCCTGCAAGAAGAAGAGTACCAAGATCTGTCATGTCACTTCCACCTCCAGAAAGATTTCCAGGAGGAGAAAGAGCTGTTCTTCTTCCAAGGATTGAGACCATGTTGTCCTCTATTGGTTTTGAAGGGAGGGGATGCATGCTTAGAGCGATGTGCGAAATACACCAGTTTCCAATGAAAGAAGGATATGGGCTAATGGGAGACTTAATTACAACTGTGTTCAGGTATATACGTCTATTCTGTTTAGTGTGACTAATTATTTTCCGGATAAATCTCCAGCTTTCATAAATAAGTAATACATTTCAACTTTCCATAGCGTTAGCGAGTCTTACTTTGCGGAAAGTCATATGCCAGAATATCTGAAAGCAGAACTTGCTGGAAAAGCTGGAAACTGTGAACGTTATAAGGATGATTGTTCCAAATCTATTTTCAAATGGGAAAACCGGAAGCGGGAAGATGACTTGGCTGATAACCAAGTATCTCAGTTTCTTCGATCTAAGCTTGTAGGTGATGAGCTGTGACTGTGAGTGATTGTGATACTTGTCATAATTTAAGTAACTCTGGTATATTTAAACCTACTTAGATTAGACTATTTATGTAAAAGCTTCAGCGGGAAAATAAATTATCACAAGTTTTAAAAGTAAGATAATGAACAACACATTTAGTTTTATAATGTCTTTGCGTAACATCCAGATGGAATTTGGAGAGTGGGCTCATCATAATTGGAATGTAAACCACTCCCAGTACTCAGCTTACATTAGCGTAAGTACCGCGCGTCTTCTTGGAAATGCTTTATTTCAACTTTAGCATCCATTTTTAAAATACAACAGAAAAGATTTGTTCTCCTTCAGTGGAATTTGTTTTCCTTTTCATTTCCATATAAATTTTATTGTAACCAGCGAGTTCCGGTTCTCAGCATTCTCATGGCTTTTTCGCATGTAATCTAGCTCCAAGATTAAATTAGCATTTCTCACAGTTGACTTGGATGTCGGGAAACAAGAGAGAGAGAATGAGAGATTAAAAGTATTACAAATGCAATCTCCTCAACTGCTCATCAAATTAAAGGATTTCTCCGAATCTGGAACCAGTACATGGTCCCATTTCCGAGAATCTGCTTCCCGAAAACGGAACCCTGCTTTCACCACGTATTTCCCATGAGCAAAGCAGCAACCGGAAAATACCGTGTAATGTAATCATATTCGTGTGAAAAGCACAAAGCTGCTGTCTCCCAAATATGAAATCATTGTTGGTTTGTTCAACTCCGGGAATACAAAGTGACAACCGGGCATCTAACCAATTTCCACTTTGTGTTATTCCATAAAGCCATTAGCTAATGACGCGTGAATAACCCTTTTGTACGGTCATTTATTACAGAGTTATAAATAAACGAGGGGCGAGTTGGCGAGGATTTTTTCAGGGAAAATGCTCATACAAATGAAAAATTCCTGGAAATATTCTCAAACTACTTCCTTTCAATTTCAATTACTTTCTTCTGTAATGAAACAATAAAAGACTTGACAGCAAAACTGAAACATCTACCACCATTTTGATTTTTCTACGTTGGAAAAACGATTAATTAGTGGGCTTCTGTCTTTCTCTATTATCTTATCAGACAAAAGATTCCTTTCAANTGGAAAAACGATTAATTAGTGGGCTTCTGTCTTTCTCTATTATCTTATCAGACAAAAGATTCCTTTCAAATGCACATCTACCCACGACATATTCTGCAGCAACCTTTTGTTTATAATTAAATTTTGTTGTTTTTCATGTTTTTCAGGACAATCCGTGTTTCACGAGGATTACCACAAGACCATTGACAAGCTAGGAAAACATGAAATTGATACTTGAATACTGAACTTGCCTAATATAAATCCCGTCATAGTTAACACAATAAATCACATTTCTCACCACACCATAAAAGCAAAACATATCCCAGTCACACCGTATCTAATTCCTGGAAGTCTCTTTCCAGATTTAGAACCATTTCTCCATTCCAGCTAGTCATACTAAAGAATAAAGATGACACAAAGGAGAGAAAAATGCATACTGGAAATCACGTCATCATCTTTTTCACCACCACTGGGAATAAGAATAACCTACTCGAAATAAGTATGCAAGGATTTTATGGAAAAAAGCCAGAAAGTGACATCCTGGTCTCTTACTTCAAATCTTGATTTCTTGCAAACGCGGGTTTATTCGGGATAAGGGCATTTATTTTTATTCAACTTTTTCCAACAGTTGGTATCAAATCCTTATGTATATTCTTTTCCAGCAATTCAAATTCCATTACGTCTCTAGTTTTTCTTTAACCATTTATCTCTCTTTCTCTTGCCATTACGCTAGCCCACCTTTTCACCGTTGCGTCTAAAAGGATTTCCTAAATAAATCCTTTATTGTTTGGTGTAGGCGGATAGAATGGAAGATGGGCAAACAAGTCTAAATTTGGTGAAGTTTTCAAAATCATTATCCCTCCTTTCATTTTTTACAAAGCAAGGCCGATTAATTCTTTTCACATGTAAAACCAGCGCTCAAAGTAAATAGGTGGGAGACGAAAGTATACGACGGTGGTGAGAGAAAGATGATATTTCAAAGTTTTTATCCAAGCTAAGCTAAGATAGGATCTACCAAACATGAGTTGGATATATTATCTTCAGCGGAAGTATTTATTTCCCCCGTGCGTATGCTCAGAAAGTGGAGTAATAAGGTGAAAAAGCTTTTTAGCAAAGATTTCCAGAGATAGCTTATATACTTAAGTAGGGTGATGTGATGATGAGTATACGGAAACAATTTCCAGTGGTTTATAATGCAATTGCCACCTCACCGTTGTGTACATACTTTAAGGGAATAAATATAAGAGGAAGTGTGTGTGTCCCTGTGTGTGTGGCTTTTATGTTAGAGAGAGCATGAGTTGGCAACAGTTCAAGCAGCATTCTGGATATTTCACCAACCACCTGCTCGCTTCACCCCGGACTTTGTCTTCGTACAAAGCATCATTTCATCTTTGGACACTTTAGGGAAATGTAGTGGTAATATTGATACCAAGAAGAAAGGCGTGTAGTACTGGGTTCTAGCTACTTTTGCAAAGTTTACTTTTCCTTTTCTCCCAAGATTAAAATAATAAGAGTTGGAAGGGGAAAGGTATATTGTGTATAAAAGTTATTGCTAAACAATAAGTACTAGTGAAGTTGGGGAGTGTCTTGATAAATAAATTTGTCACAGTTCCAAAATGCATCAGTCGTCTTGCTCGACGTGGTCAGTCATCATGACCTTTACTATGCTTGTACTTCTTTTCCCAAATATTTTTTGTCACTTGGGGTCGGCACTACGGGCTGGATCTGGTAAGTGTTAATAATTTTGAATTTATGCTGTTTAAAATAAATTGCCTCGTTAATCAACTAATTCCATTTTTTGAATAGTGT
>JAHZNA010003148.1:0-38892 GCA_027743935.1 Sinodicranocentrus sp. ZH6 | reverse complement strand
AGACATTTTTTAATTCTTAACTCTCACAACTTCCCCTTTTATTATCTCCTTTATCATTTTAGCACAGTAAAAAAACTTTACTTTAGCCAGCTCTCCTTATCGACAATCTACCAAAAAGAAATAAAAAAGTGGGAATAGGAGAAATAAAACTATTATTGATTTTTATCTCGCGGATTTTCTCCTCAGGAAAACACATGCTTTTGCCGTGAGTGTGTGCATTAAACTCCTTTGCGAGTCATCTCATCATTCTTTTTCCTCTTTCTTCGACCAGAAGAAGAAAAATGAATGGCCACATATGTATACATACACACATATGATGTATTGGAAGAGGGAAAACAGTGAATGGTTTGCTTCTTTCTGACTGCACACTCGTAATATCATCCATTTCTTTTGTTTTCGACAAAAGAAAAGAAAGCAGGGTATTCGTGTGTACTCCATATTTTGTAGTTAGAAAGCCGTGAAAAAACGTGCCTATTAGTTTTGATGGAATCTTCCCGCTAATAGTGGGCAATATATAGAAAGCATGGTTTATGGAAAAAGGGAGAAAAAATAATACATTTGTGTTTCCTTATTCAATGAATTGGTAACGGATGTGTGGCGAAGCTCATAAATAAGGATTCTCATTCTTCATTTACTTGAGACAAAACTAAAGTTCACTTTTTCCCTAGCTTTCGCCCAGTTGTGTTTTTATGGAAGAGCCACAATATCTGTGAGAAAAGAGGCTCTTATGGAAAACAATAACATAAGATCGTACACGGTGTATAGCACACATCATCACAACAAAATATGAAAGGATCCTGAGTGACTTTCGTTTCTTCATCTAATTTCAATTTTTCTCCATAAGATATTGCTATTATGAGCCTGATAAGAAAAGAAGTTTCTAAAGAGGAAAATAGCTTTTCCCTCTCTCATTCCATCTAATACCTTGGCTAATACCTTACCTTGGCTTTTCCAAATACCCTCTGCTTGTGAGTGGAGAATGTTATACAGCTACGTTGAGGGAAATATGGAGAGGGAAATAGAATCTAATTATGCGTATATGTATCAGCAAGTACTTCTCCTCCGGAAATTAAAACTGGGCGGTATTCTCGGCAGCATACGTGCTTTCTGGAAATGTAATGATTCTAATGCTTTAATCATATTACTCCCCTCCTCCATATATTTACTTCTGGTTGCTCAACTTTATCACTACTCAAGTGGGCTGCTGCGTGCATGTCGAGTTGTATTGGACCATCTATTCATATCTTTTTGATATTATTGTAGCTCTTTCTTCATCATTAGAATAAACCCATAAACGTATGTTGCCCTTGCAAAGTTTTTATTACGTTATTATCAATATGGCAACTTTCATTTAAGGGCGGTTCAAAAAGTCTGAAATTTTTGTTATAAACTTTTAATTTTTTTTACTTACATGAATATTTCCTTTAGCACCATGTTGCAAAAGAAGAACAACTGGAGTGGAACGTCCTCTCGATGCCGCGAGGAAGATGGGAGGGAGAGTCATAAGATGGGGAGAAGTGTAGTGCTCGACAAATGTCACTTCTCGACCACGACTTTCCACAGATACGACTAAAAGTCCTTTTGAGATGGAAGGGTTAATGCTGAGGGGTCTCCTTGGAAATGTTTCTGAACCAATGGACACATCCGACCATGAACAGGATGAGTAGGACACACTCCTCTCTGACCGACGACGACCGTGTGCCGCGAGCAAAGATGAAAAACTCAAATCCTTCCCTTCCAACTCATACTGGTCGTCATCTGAGGGAAAGGGAATATGAAACAAAAATTGTTTATGAGTTTTATTTACACAACAATAGCTTAAAATCATGCCATGGAAAAAATGTTGACCATTTCGAGATTTATAAATATATATGTATATGAATGGTGATAATAGTTTCAAAAAGTCATTAAACAAAAGATAACATGCTCGAAAAGGTGTTTTTAGTAACTCATTCATTAAGGCCAACTCCAAAATAATTTAAAGTTGTGAAAAATACCATTGAGTTGAAAGCATCCACCGTGACGTCGTAAAGGCACGTTTAGAGCTACTATTTCGTTTACTGATGAATAATTTGCATGCATTATGCACTTATTTAATATGCACCATAAGTTCCTTTTATGTTTCACTGTTATGCAAAAAGGATTAGAATTATTGTTAGAATATAAGTAAAAGATGATTATACTGAATTATAGGTAGTGCTTTTGCATCCAAAGAAAGGATTTTACAATTTTTCGCAACGGCTTATTTTTTTTCAAAGAGTACTTCTTTTTACACTTGTGGAGAAAACTGCTAGGTTGGAAAAAATCTAGAGATCTAGAGTGGTAAATATTCAAGCAAGAGAGAAAAGTGGATCCATATAGTCTTCAAGCTTTGGATTTCCTTCATCCGGGTGATGATGGTTATGGTGACTTCATATTGAGATTAACGGAACAAACAGGCAGACCGAATATATGATATTAGCTTTGCTGTCTTGCTCCCTTGTTTTTTATGCAAATGAAGATCACTTCATAGTTTTTTTTTAAACTTTTCTATATGGGAAAGAAAGGCTAAAGAATTATCTCGTAGTTGAATCTCCAACAGAAAAAAGTTTCTTTATGAGGTCAAATCACATGTCGGCTAGTTTTCATGCTTTTGAATCCTTTCATCCTACTTTTGTGACTTTGTAAAGTATTTTACTATGCAGTTCTCGCCCTTACTGTTAAACGCACTGGGGAAAGTGCAGGGAGAAAAATCGTTACTTTCTCCATTGTAGCTACTATACAAGAATTCATATATCTTCATTACCTCATATTACTTTTGTCATCATTTTGTTGTAAAGTCCTTGTCTAGTAAGTATGGTTGAGGGATTTTTCACTATAAAACTGACTTTTTTTACAAGTTTCTAAAAATATAAGGCAGCTTACTCAAATCCTTGAAAATCCCTTTTTTCACAAAATGCAAGCTGACTTTCATGCATACCCCATGTAAAGGATTATTACACTTCATTTATGTATGTGTTAAGCAAAAATAGAAAAAAATCCCAAGGCCCATGTCAATACACTTTTTATCACTCTCATTCATTTAAACCCTCCTACGCCCAATGCCATTATAGTATTTCTTCACAATTGCATAAATCCCATTTGCCACTTTTTGATACATTGAAAAGTGTCGAGTCAAAGTGCTCCTATGCATGTGGGATTTTTTTCCTACCAAATTGTTTACACAAATTTTAGACTAGAAACCCACTGCGTGATTTTGTAAGTTGGTGAAAGCAACCTGAGGGTAAATATATTAGATAGTAATCAGTTTAATCTTGTGCATTCCATAGAAAAAGGAAGTCGAGTTGAACAAAGCATGCACTTTCCTTTCCAACTAGACAGTATTTTTCCAGGTGACTGGTTAAATACGACCACAACACCAGCCATTCTGTACACCACACACCGCCACCACCTAAAGTCCGTGTATGACTTATGCTTTCCTCTTATCATTGTATCCTCAATCCTTTACAATATAATGTTATACACAATTTCTCTTCCTCTTTCTCTCTCCTCTATATCTCATATTATCCATAATACTTTGCTATTATTACCTCTCAACGGAAAGGATGGAACCCACACTTTTCCTTGCACAGCATGACAAAGCTCCATCCGACTGTTTACACTTTTCTACAACTATCCCACATCAAAGGATTTTCCTAGGAAAAGTGTAACGTTTATCGTTGCGATGCTCTCTTTCTCTCTTTTTCATTCTTACCAACTCATATTACTTGTATGTGTGTACTTAGTCATTCAGTCAGTCATTCATTCAACCATCCAATCAACTTTCCTTCGTCATATACTACAACCAGACATACACACACAAACAACACTCTTCTCCTTCTCTGTGTGGCTCTGACTCTTTATGCATTTATTAAAATACTCTTGACATGACGTGCACTGGAAGTGGCAGGTAGGTGGAAAGCCTCTAGTGCTCGAGTTCCTTTTTTTATAGGGCTTTCTTCAACCCAGAGAGAAAAGGGTTGGCTGGGATCCACCGTCAAATTCTATTAATGGCTCATAAGGGTCATATAAACAGATTTAAAATTACAGGCTTGGAGTGCGTCACTATATTATCTTGGTTGGGAAAGCAAAAACACACCTTTCACGCAATGTATTGTCTTGGGTACTTTCTCATTGATGAAAATGTTTTTCCCTCTATATCCTCTCTGACTTTAATGAAAGCATAATTCTCTCCATTTTCCTAGTATTTTGTGCGGTTTCGTATACAAATATGTATACTTCCATGTGCTCTTTTATTACCTACTTGGAAAGGAAATTCGTATTTTCAAACACATGATTTTATACATTCTCCCATCTCAGCAGACTCCCAAGTGGAGAGAGAGAAAAAAAAGATATGGAAGTGTTTACTTTTAACATGTTCTCCAACCGTCAAAGAAAAAATGTAAAGTATATTTTTCTTCCCTGCCTCCTGCTCTGCAGGGACTTTACTATGTTTTCGCTATTTTTTTTCCATGTGGGTAAAAAAACTCCATTCAGCCATATTCCATCCGTACAGCCTCCATATCATCATTATAGTATTTTATGTACTCATCATCATCATTAGCGGAGATGGGAGACAGGATGGAAGTGTTTTTATCATAGAAATGATGAGGAGCCATTAGTGTTTGGTAGTTTATGCCACTTACCGTCAACAGTACATCTTTAGTTTCTTCTCTCATTCAACCTTTTATCTATTTACTACATGAATTTTTGTCCTCTGCTTCGTGTATAACGCCGTGGTGTTTTTAAAATTAAACTCAAGTATAGAGACGTGCAAATTTTGGAGGCTGGGTGATGCTAGAGAATAAAAATGAGGTGATGGTGATGCTGTATTGGTGAGAGAAAACATTCGGTCCTTTTATCTCATGCGTTTCCTCTTGCTTAACAAATATGGAGTATAATTTGGACTTCAATTTTATTATTGATGGTGGTATATCTTTATGATTTTTTCTCTTGTCTATGTGTTTTCTATAGCGAAGCAAACGATTCATGATTTTCTTTAGAGAGAGGAGGCAATAGAGTTTGGATGACTGGATGAGTGTGTGCCATGTTTTTTTATTAACCTTTTCTCTTATGTAGAGGAAAAAAGGAATAGAAATCTGACAAAAGAAAGAATTTGGTGAGTTGAATGAAAGATAAAATATTCGAATGGCAATGTCCAACTCTGATTGTGCAAGTTTTATTTGCTCAATTTATGATTTCCCCCGTTTTTTCAGCAAGAATGCGTTCAGTTTCGAAAAAGCGTGAAACCTCGGGCTTCGAAGGAAATTGGATGAGACTCGTTTTATCATTTGTGTAGTGTTTTTTTAAAAAAAAACTTTCAACTGCAGAGGATTATGCAGAGAAAGAGAAAAGAGACGTTACGTGGGCGTTATGAACAATGCCTGTGTTTGTCTACCCCTTTGTATTTTTTTGCGAATCTCTCTATTATTTTGCTCCTGAATAAAGATCCTTTCTTTAAGGTATTGTAATACATAATCCCCTTTTATATATGTAACCGATTATTGAGAAACAAGTATGAAAACATAATATGGCATCTTGATTACAATGTCAAGTTTTTTTGTATGTATGATACTTGCGTGTTTAGCCTACAACAAAGATGAAAAAGCCTAACTCCTCTGACTTCCTATCAGTTTTAATTTTCCTCTTGTACGAAATTTCTAGTGAAGTGTTTACATGCATAATTGGTTTCAGTTGTTTTTTCCTCGAAAAATGAAACTTTCCCAGCCCAGTGTTCCATTACTGATGGTTTAGTCATCTTAAAAATTCTGGTGACAAAAGGGCAAGAAAATAATCAACTAAGTGCTCCTGTCATGGTTAATAGCAAAACCTGACAATAAAATCAGAGCAGGAAAGTGGTAGGTGAAATGAGTGAACGGTTGACTACGCAAGGACAGGGGACCTGAAAGCAAAAAGCTTTTACAGATCAAGCTACCAAGAAATATTACAAATGAATGTCAAAACAAGAGAAAAAAGACTGACTGAAAATGATTGAGTCAAGGAGGAAGAGTAGAAAGATGAGAGAAGAGAAAAGAGTGAGTGAGTAAAAGGATAATAAAAAATATTCACAAGCCTTCATTTTCTTTCAATGCCTTCCAACCCCAATGTCAACCGAGAGGTTGGAAAGGTTTATAAATTCAATTTTATTCTTCCAACAGCCCAAGCACGACACTGATTTGATGGCTTCTATCTACCCGCTCTCCTCTCTTGAAAGAACAGTTTTCTAAGAGAATAATAGGATAAGCTAAGGAAACAGGATATGGATATGGATGGACTGCGAAGAGAATTATGTCTACATCCATTTATTCATCATCAACTTTGATAACTTAATCATACACAAAAGTCGGAAATAAAGTGAACACTTTCTCAAAACAGGTTGAAAAAGAGTTGACTGCAGGATACAAGATTGATCAAGATATTCGCTCCATTGTTTTCTCCTTTCTTCAACATTTATTTTCTAGGAATGAGCCTCTCATTGTTTATGAATGTTTAACGATCTGTCGAGATGGAAAGGATGGAAAGGGATAGAAAAAAATACAAAACGTTGGGAATTGCTCTCTCAACATTTTCCTTTGCTCATTGTAAGTCCACACAATGTGCACTTATTTCTAATTCATCATTTACCCTGGAAAATGGATTGAGGTGAAAGTAAACTAACAAAGGTTGACAGGGAAAGAGAAAACACATAAAGGGAATAAGGAAGTGTGTTTAAACCATCATGGAATTTCCCGTAAGAAGATGAAAACATTTCAAGGAAACTTCAAGAATAACTGACACTCTCGATCTCTTTGAGAAAGTAAAGTTTCAAAATTCGTTTCGTTCAAATATTTCCTATGAAAGCCTATACTAACCAATGGGAAAGCATTGGAAGAGGTTGATGTTGCCGAAGAGACTCATTAGCTAAAGTGTTTCAATCTCATTACCTTGCTGGGAAGGCAAGTGAGCGATGACGGTTCTATTACTAAATGTACATCAGCTGTCAAAAGACATTCTTTGATTGGTAAATGAGAGCATTGGATCATTTGAGAATGATTTGATAGATTATTTTCGTGCATTGTGACAGTCAATGTCTTTCCGACTATTTGTTGTGATATCAGATTACCTACGAGATCCTATTTGTAATGAAGAGAAAGCTACCAATAATGAAAATGTGATGGCGTCGTCGAGGTGGAACTAAGGGAAAAAATAAGTAATAGATTTTTGTTTGGTATAACAGTCTCTAGCCAACCTACCTGTCGGTGTGGACTCATCCCTTCCCGCGATAGACAAAAGAATGTTACGAAATATCTCAGAACTTCGTCGCAACTCTGCAAAGACACCCCCTTCCCTCATAGCTGAGGAGCTTTCACGTCGAAATGACCAAGGAAAATGGAGTGGACTACTTTTGAGGGAAATGCTTCTTCTCGCTTCGCGAATACTTGCTAATGCTCCAGCAACTCCGACCGCTCTTTTTGCCACTGTCCTCAGTTCCAGCTCGCTCTCCAAAGAAAAGGATCTTTGTCGTGGGAGTCTTAGTTTTTGCTTTTTCAGCCTGCTCGCTAAAGTCAATCGACCTTTGTCAGGCTCGCGGAGACTGGAAACCCAACTCACCCTCCGATTAATTCGTCTTCCTTGTCCACCTGAAAATAAAAAAGGAGAAAGCGGGGAAAGGAGAGTTGGGAATGTGAGCTTGCTTAGCTGACTCATGTCTTTAATGAATACAATGTTTTACAGTGTGATTCTCAATTGGCTGAGGAGGAGAGAAGTGGAACATGGCTCATTCTTCATGCATGGTTAAATATGTATGTGATTGAATTGGATCTGACGAATTTATCAGAATTGCATTGGTGCTCATTGAGTTGAGGATAAGAATACATAGCACAAAATTTGCAGGCTATTCGCTCGTGCTCTATCCCGCGTGCATGCATTTTTGATAATCCGAGTGAACATTCCAGTGTAGAGGGAATAACTTTTTTTCTCAACAAGACTCAGTTTCTTGCTTACTTGTGTTCGTGATAGAACGTGTAAGTGTAGGTAGTGGGGTGAAAGAAGTGGAAGGATAATACTGGAGATAATCATATTACCTGTACCCCATTCATCGGGATCTCTTTCAATTCCGGAGGCTGAAGCAGATCCCGGAAGTGTAATTTCCCCAATGGGTCTTGCACCACTTGAACGTCTCCTCTCCTCAGATGTACAATATACTACAGATATTATAGGTCTACCTTCGGAAGGCGCGGAGAAGTCTTGATCACCATTTGATGAGTCATTTTTGTCATCGTTTTTGCTTGACAAATTCCTAAACGCTTCCCGTCGAAGATGAGCACTTCTCGCTTCTCCAGGCTCGGTTTTGGTTGACCAGAGACGATCCCTGCAAGGGGAAACGCAGCGAGAAGACTCGGTAGATACGTTGCGAGAGGAGTTTCTCGAAAACACTTTCCCTGTCTCTCGACTTGGGGATACATCTCGAGAGATGTTTCGAGGACTTGGAGGACAAAAGACACATCCTGAGCCCCAGGCTGACACAGATGCACTTCTACTCCCCGCCGCTGAAATGTCATACGCATCTGGTAATCTGCCTGCCTTGTTCGGATCCACATTTTCACGGAGGAGAAATCTTAGCACATCATTAGCGCCCCACTCCACAGCCAAATGGATGGCGTTGGTAAATACCATCGGATTCTCTTCCGTGTCCGTGGTGAACTCGCTTGCTCGGCTGCAATCAAAACCCATTATTTTACCATCCATTACGGAAACACACAGGCAGGATGTCGATGTCGTATGAAAGTGAAAGTGAAAAACCACCTTTCTCGTTCAATTAAAAATTTACTCTCCATTTACCACGCTATAGTAAAAGTATATGCATATATTTCCCTCAACACCACGTTCATTTCCTAGTGTTAGTGGTGGAGGCAAGAGATTTCCCTCAAAATTCTCTAGAACCCCTCGCCCACCACATCAAGATCACTGTCACTGATGTCCTCTATTTTACTTTTGGCCATTGCTCCATTCCTCCTCGTGCAAAACATAGACTTGATTAATCTTTTATGAAGCTTTTTCCTGCCAGCAGCATATTTCATAAAGTTGAATCCCAATTTCACTTCTTTTACTTGCAACTTTGTTTACTACTGAGAAGGACATGCAAAATTAAAATGTATTTAGCTGCACGTGTTTACATTTCCATCTAACTCGAAAACAATTTTTTAAAAACACTCATTCAAATGAATAAAGTATCAACTACGGATTCAACTTGTACACTGTAATTTCACTGCATGATTTTATTTTTCTAGATGACCCTCTCGTTATCGTTTTTTTGCCTAAAGTTAACCTCAATTTCTTCATAAATGCATCATTACTGGATTTTGACATGGCGCAGACAACGTCTGCCAAATTCCATACGCTCCTAGCATGTGGCATTCTCACACAAAGAGTAATTAGCGTAATTGACTTCAATAAAAATATTCATAAGCTGTGATGGAATGGAGTGATGTATCCTGTACTCATCAAGGTGAACAGTGTCACCTTCACCAAAGATTTCTCTTGATATGCATTCGACGATTTTCCTAAATGAGAAATACTCTCTGCTTTCTCCTCAGTGAGCAAACTGCAGTGCATAATATTATCTATGGAATGGTAAAACCAGGCATGAAATCAATTTGAATGAGACAACTAGTTCAAGCCAGTGTACAGCTTGGCTTACAACGAAAATAACAATAATAATGGACGAAAGTGACAAGAGGAAATGGTTCACTCTAATGGTCCCTCATTCCAGTCCATTTTTACGCTTACAAATTTATTACAAGAAGAATGGGAACATGTAAGAGAAAATGAGCAAAGCGGTCATTGTTCCTACCTTGGTTTTGCTTGTGAGCCTCCAGCAGCTCCAGCCCCACAGGTAAATGTAGATGCTGATGCTGCGCCTCCCCCATTTTGTCCTGTTGAAGATTGGTTCCCAAGTCCTGATTCTTCATCACTCTCTCTGTCGGTAAGCTTTATCAACATGAAAATTGAACGGGATGTTAGTTAATTTACACAACGAGTAGTAAATCGAACATGGCACGGAGTGCTTCATGAATGAGAGAACAGATTTCCCTCAAAACATGCTACCTGAACTATACCATTTAAAACTTAGCTTTTCCCTGTCGGCTTTCAACATAGATGGTTTCATCCTTTGCCTACTTTCATCACCGTGAAAATATACTGTGAACATTACAATACAAGTAGTACAACTTATCAAGACGACTCACGTTCTTTTAGCATGCACACTCAAACATTTTTTTGCTGATAAATCATTCATTCTTCTTGGAACCATTGTAGATGTAGTCGTCCACGTCAAATTAAAAAACCAATCAGATTAGTAGCAGAGAATACATGGGGGATGACGACCATGACTAAAACTAAGCAGGTTCCCTACTCGAGAACAGTCTTCTCTTGCATCACCTCATTTATATTGAGTGTGCTTTTTTTTACTGTGTTGGATCTTCCTATACAGATTTTTGTTATGCCTTGCACACACAAAGAAACCTAACGTTTTTTTTAAGTAAATGGCAACGCGAGGGAATTAAACTGGCTATTGTTCCCGTTTGCATTCGATGCATACTAAACTCACGTTAGCATATATAGCTCTTGGTAGTTAGTTAGGAACGAAGCAAATATTAATTTTGCTCCCTTTTAGTCAAAAGATTAGGCATGTTGTCACGAAAAGCCAATTTTAGCTTTACGTTCTCCGCACACACCGCCAGTGTACACACTGCTGGGGAGAGAGTGTGCTCAAGTGAAAGCTGTAGACTAAAGACTGTAGATATGGGAAAGACTCTTTCTCGAATATCCACACAACTCCGGTTCATTTTGAGCATGGTTTTCAGTACCAGTTTATCTTTCGGAGCTTTTTGTTTCCATCATTTCGTGAATAATTGAATAACACTGTGTGTGTGTGATGATCATGATTGATACAATGTTGTTTTCCTCTTCACAACCAAACCTTGGTATCCTCTTTCATTAAACTTTGCACTGTGTCAGACACCGGCGATGAAAACAGGGAGGGGAAGAGGAACGTTTGAAAATTGCCGAAATGCTTAGCACTCACTTACCATCGGTAATTTTCATCAACTTGAGGAAGACTTTGAGAGGAATTTTGCAAACAATGTAAATGGAAACAAGTCTAGTCAAATTACAGGTTGATTTTCTTGATCAAATTGCGTTGAGAGCAGCGTTTAAGACTTTCTATTTTATTATCATTCATTAATTTATGTACGTCTTCCATGGCAAGTGAACTTTGTCAACTCGATATCATTTTAAGAAATTCCAAGTGCTGTCTATCTTTGACAATTTTGATACAATTCCTATTTGATAAGCAACAAAGTTTACAAGATAAGTTTAGCATATATGTTGTAACATGTAAACTTTCTGCTTCACTTGTTCCTGAACATGGGATTCCAAAGAGTACTACGGTGTTTACGGGAAAAGAGGATGATAACGTAATAAAAGATATGTACATGCAAATAATAGATGAAGTAACAAGTTTTTGTACCGGTACACGAACCATCCCCGTTCTCAATTGTGTTATAAGGTTAAGCTGTAGTGACATTTGCTTTTCGTGCTTTTACGGTAACAAGGTTTTAGCTTTCTTCCCCTCTCGCAAAAGAGGGAATACACGAGGAAAATGTAATTTACTTTCATACCCTATTCTCTCTACATATATTCATTTATACTACGGGATATCTTTGAATACGTCATGCATATTTTCTGCATTGATGCTATAAGCAATCTTC
This sequence comes from Sinodicranocentrus sp. ZH6, assembly GCA_027743935.1. Taxonomy (NCBI): domain Eukaryota; kingdom Metazoa; phylum Arthropoda; class Collembola; order Entomobryomorpha; family Entomobryidae; genus Sinodicranocentrus; species Sinodicranocentrus sp. ZH6. The sequence goes on along the minus strand of JAHZNA010003148.1, from coordinate 27,124 downwards.
ACGCTGATGCAACGGTCGCTTCGAATTGAATAAAACATCTTATGTCAACTCATTTGATTGAATTGTATGCGTGACATTCTTTGAATTACTCGTCTCCACACACATAGGTTTTTTTATTTCCATCATAATATCCACATGCGAGAGAGAATGAGACTTTTAGTCAACATGAGTATCCTTCTCCAGAATGAGAATGGTCACTGGAAAGTTCCAATGTGTAAAAGTAATGATGATGTTGCAAGGGAAAAGCATGTCTGGGAGTGAGGTGCCTATACTCTGTAGAAAAATATTGTAGCTCGTGACTCCAACTCACTTTCTGTTTGGGACAAACACGACATACACACACACACATAGCACATTAGCCAGTGGAGAAATAGTGGTCGCTTTACGCTGAAAAGGACTTTCTCCACCGGCTTGGAATGTATGGCATGGTTTAGTGACAGAGAAAGAATGATTTCCTTTTCTACTTTAACAACTCTCTCGGCTCCATTCCATGCTCTCAGTCTAAAGACGGGGTCGAAGTTATCAGCAATATATTTTTGTAAAATATTGTGTCTTATCATATCTACATCTGATTTTCTATAATTTATGTTGCCACTTGGAGGAATATATATGAAATGAATAAGGTAATAAACTAGAGTAGTAGATGGGCTTAATATACCTACTATTTTTTTTATATTGTAGGACCTGAGCCAAAAAAAATAAAGCAAAGAAACAGGCAAACGTAATAAATTACCTGGAAACGATGTCGATGTTTCTCAAAGCATTTCTTCACACGACTCACATCATTGGTTCTAATGGCACGCTCCAGAATCGCGGCATCATAGCTTAGATCGCTCAGAGATGAGGCCACACTGCCAAGGATAAAAATAACTCTGTCAATTTTCGAAATTGTTCAGAAGCTTCCTCTCATTTATTGGGGTTATTATGAAGTCGACCAGGATAACTACTGTTAATTATTTTCCGATAGAATTAGTTTGTCATGTTAAAATCCATCCATACAAGTTCCTTCTGAAATCTAAGTCTTCCTTGAAAAGAACTAAAATACTTACTACCAAGTAGTGTTACTCTAATTGACTACTTCTGCATTTTAGAAAAGCAATTTTAGTTGTATAATCTCCATGGTTATGAATGCTTTCCAAGTTTTCTACTTTTGCAACCTACTATACATTATAATGTTCACATTTTGGTTAGCCTATTGAGTCCTTAGTATGTTAATAGTACGGATAGAGATATCATTCATTCGTGGAAACCATGGTTACCAAAAACAGAAAAAAAGAAAAATATGTATTTTGAGTTGTTAAAATGTGCCGCAAAATATTTTACAAAATTTATCTAGAAATGTACGTGCTGAGAAAATTAGAGACAGATTTAGGAAAAAATCCGCTTATGCTTTGTTGTAAGTTAGATTTCACTAAAAACTACCGCGACGTCGTTAACTTTCTCTCTGTGATACATACTTTCATCAATTCATACTTTCAATTTCACAGGAACGCGTAGATTAGTGCACTATGCTGGAGTAAAGATGTTAAAAGGACTTTGCAGCAGATGAGAAGGCAATATGGTTTTTTCTCAATATAAACTAGATACAGGAGTTCATTATATTTCGAGTGCATTAACAATCCTTGAGACACATCCATAATCCATACACACATTTTGATCGACTATTGTGCACAACAAAATCCAGGCAAAGGACTATAACAACTTTGATGCTTCAAAGGACACGAGTACGAGTTAAACAAAGTGATACACAAGTTTGGAATACAATATGAAAAATATCCTGATGGAACAAATATGCTATGGAAGAAGAACACAATGGAAAAAATAAGAGCCAGGCAGTTACTGTAGAAGAAAAGTCTAGACTGCACAGAGTCACGCATTACACGACATAACAACTATAGAATTGGAAATCTACAAAATCAAACTAGGGGAAAAAATTGACAAGGACTGTTCCAATGACTGGGTGCTGGAACGACTGCTGAAAGGATGACTACGGATGGATATCGAGTGGTGTGTGTAGAATGTTGCAAGAATTTTTCATTAACTTTTTGTGGCAATGCAGAACATTATTACTAATAATATTTCGATTTATTCTCACCGCACTATTGTCTTCCTTTTTGGAGAAGAAAAAGGAGGACAAAGGTATATTGGAAATCCAAAATTGAGAAGGGATCGTACATTACTAGGTATATGATAAAATTGATGACGATCATCGATATAAAAATAATAATGATGGTAGCAAAATATTCTAAATCTAATTTTGGTGCAAAACAACAGCCAAAAATTCATGCAGCAATTTCTACTCCCACTTACTTTGTAAGGATACATGGCGTAATCTCTTATTTACAAGAAACGTTCATTGTTGCGCGAAAGAACACACAAGATAATGCATTCAAGCTTGATTCATGCAAATAAAACAATAAACTGTTCACACAACCATTCACGAGAAAAGTTAAAATTGGCACATTTTACAAGGTAATTCTACAGAGAGTGAACGGCTCCAGGGAGAATAAAGTTAGTAGATTATTTTCTTCAAAAATGAGTCGTTGTTTTTGCTCAACAGAGAAGAAAGATGCGAGATGAATGTTTTCATTACGTTTTTACAGAATGCTCCTTCTTCATCCATCTTTTTTGAATTTAGATGTGCAGGAAAAATTTGAGGAGGAAAGAAAAAGAGAACATAATTACTTGAGACAAGAAGAGAAAATATTTTTAAAATGTTTAAAGAGATACTGTATAATAGATTCAGCATAAGAAGTACGTTCCTTGCGACATTTCAACATTTACACTTTTTTAGCGAGCCTTTTAATGTAGCAATAATGGTAACAAGTAGTGTGTTTCAAACTTTTGTGTGTGTATCACAGCAAAAAATTTAAGATAAAAAGAAAAAACATTATAGGCTTACCGATGAAATGCATAACTGCCTGAATGCGAATGGAATCTACAGAGAGAAAATAAATGTTTAAAAGCATATAATTTTGATGAAATATGAAGTATCAAAATTTCTCGGGCTTTTGAGCAGGGCACATGTGGTTTCTTTACACCAGCGAAAAAAAGTAAAGTTTTTTTTGGCAAACTTAAGAAATATTTTTTTTAGCTGTTGCAGGTGAGAGAAAAATAAAATGAGCTTTGTGAACTTTAAATTAAGCTCGCAAGACTAATTGAAACTCAGTGTCAGAGTCAAGCATTGTAAACAAAAATGAAATCCATTGTAAAATATAGCATAGGAAGAGGAAAGAGAATTGTTACAGACCAAGTTTCACTTTTTGATGGGTGATATTGAGATGAAAAAGTATGCTAATGAGATATTCAATATTTCTTTCATAACTTTTTCTTACCAATACCAATTTTCTAGAGATGATGTACAACTGAAAGCTTTTACTTTTTCTCGGTATAGATTGAATTTCGCTTAAAACTCATAACCACGTGATTAATACCGTAAGGATTTGAGAAAATACATGCTTTCTCGTATACTTTCTGTAAGCGTGGTAGTATTTTGGTTGACGCTGTATAAATAAACCTGTCATTCCTCAACTGTAAAATCCTCAAGAAAGGAGAAAGACTAAAACGTGTGTCTCAATGCGGAGAAAATATATATAACAAAAGCGAAATTCCCTGTGAAAGTGGAGAATGTTGGCAGATGCCAGCTTATAAAGTGATTCTAGATATTATCCTCTTGATATACATCTTTATAGCAACTTTCTTCCAGTAGTTTTGCTCCATGTGTATAAAAAAGTGAGACTGTCTACGAAAAGACAAAGCACCCAGACCCAGTTCTATTACACTTTCAACATACACCTCAAACACTATGTTTCAACATTTAAAAAAAAACTTTTAAACTCTTTTGAGCAAACGTTTCCCCCGTTACTTTGATTCTTGGTGGTTCTTGCTGGAGCACACTTGCAGTAGCAATTACACTCGAATTTCAGTCGAGAAAATGAACTCTTGAGCACGGTAGGTACTAAAAAGCTTGCCCCTCGTTTTTCGATTTATGAAGAACCTTCACATTTCACACTCGCTTGTAAACTGGTGTAAAAAGGAGAGAGAAAAACTACATTATTTGTACACGGACCTTCCCTTATAAACTTTTGTCAGCTAATGGATATACATATATTCGCACTTACTAAACCATTCATGCCTGATCCCTTTCGCTGCCATAGCCTTTCGTTTTTTTAAGCTTACAGACTTCATTCAGATTCCAAAGGGTTTGGAAAGATAACCCGAAAGAAGATGTGTCATGAATAGTAAATATACATTTAGCCTAGCCATGCAATTCCATACGTTGAGGGAAAAGTTTCTTTTGTTTTTTCAAAGAGATTCTCTTTCGGACAAGGTTGTAAAGGAGCATTTACAATTTGCGAACTATCAACCTCGCCGCACCGTAGGGGATCTTTGTTTTAAAAACTAGTTATGTGTTTCTCCCCAATAAAGGGAAAGGATTTTTACCACGTCTCACCGCTCACACGATACATTACCAACGTTGTGATTTTCGACTTTGTTAAGCCACAATGGAAATTTTTTTTTCTCGAGCGTCAGGCGCTATTTACCACGCAAGTGTAATTCCTAAGCGCAAGTAATTACTTGGTAATGGTGCAATGAAAAAGTAGAAAAAAAGTTTTTTTCAGGGTAAGCTACCACACCACCGTTGTTTGGGCTTGAAGGGGAAAGTCGTGATTGAAAGGGCAGGAAGCAGTGATTGTAAGGAATGAATGAGTTTCGTAAAGAATCAGATATCTCCCTTTGAGTCGTTTGTGTAGACTATACCAACAATCCATGAATGGCTAGAGTGAAAATGCAATTTTTCTCAATGTTTTCCCTAATTCCCATTTTTATTTCATCTCTTCCCTCCGCCAACCCAGCATTTATAGAACGTTTAGTGTGGGGATGCTTATTGAGCTGTGAATGAAGAAGATGCTGTGCCCTGCTTCCGTAATGGAAGTTATACTCCATGTCTAAACTTCTACGAGTAAATTTCTTGTGACATGCATATGAGACTGATTATTTTTTGCTGTCGTCCCTAAAGATTCCCTTCAGTTTGATGAAACCTTTCCCTCTAAAAGTAAGTTTCCAAGAAAAAGGTTAACTTGTTGGAGAATACCACATTTCAGTGTGTTATTTTTCCTAAAAAGGAATGTAGAACTGTGAGCCCAGTTTCTTTTTGCGTAATGTCACCTGTACATTGTTGACAAGTAAATAACTTGTGATTTGTAATCAATAAGGGGAAACTTTGGCAAGACAGCTTCTACCTGAATAATATATTACATGGCTGATCTAATACTAACGAAATTAACTGTAGCACCAAAAATTCATCTGGGAATGAGAGCCTACTTCTTGGAGAAAAATCTCGCCAAAATAACAAAATCCGAGGAAGTTTAAGACAGCAGCATATAAAAGTAGGAAATACTCGGACTACAAACATTTATTTCTGGCAAACTATAAGTTTATGGTTTGCTAGTCATTGATGGAAAGTTGCGGATATTCTAGAAGATTCTAAAGCAAAGGATTGTGTATGTATCCTCAACCTTCGTGATTTTCTTCCATCCTTCTAAAGTAAATTCTCAAGAGACAATGTCTTTAACGTTTCACTTTCTGCTCGTTGCACATCCCAAGCTATGCTTTTCTTGCTTTCTCTCTCTCTCTCTCTCTCTCTCTCTCTCTCTCTCTATACCATATCTTCAACAAATACTTTTCACTTAAAAAGAAACATAGGAAAAAGTAAATACGTAGCAAGTGTGTGTAAATTTGCTTAGCATTTACCTCCTAAGAATTATTCTCTGCTTGGATCAAATTAAGCAGAAACTTTCCTCCTTCCTCTAATATCCTTCCCGTATGCATTTTTAATTACAACTTTATCCATTCCTGATACACATTCAGTGAAAGAGAGAGAGAGAGCAAAAAACGGCTATATAGCACAAGTTGATTTTTTCTTCCCTCTTCAAGACGTCACACACATGCAACCACATCATCGCCGTTGCTTCCTTCCCCTCATTTGAGGCTCATGTAGTGCTCACCCAAGCATAATTTTAGTGAAGGGGAAAGGAAAAGCATTCCACTTAGTTTGCCCTTATGTGTAAAAAAATAAGCTAAAATGTAGATATGTTTTAGGTTGTTGCAAAGATATGTAGAGTTAGCATTTCATGCATCACTAACTTCTATTCATTCCATAGAATTCTCACTTTCTTGCAATTTCAGGTCACTTTTTAGCCTTATAGGTTCCTTCTCATCTCCCTCTTTTCTCGTCTCAAGAAGCATCCCCATTTTGGGGAAACGACTAAATACAGCTGGGAAACTAGTCTTGATGAAGTTGCTCAGGTATTAGCCCACACAATCATGAATATTATAGGAGTAAAAACGAAGATAATGACTACCTAATTTCAAGCAAACCAAGACCAGCTTCCTTTTTTCTATAGTTAGTCTCAAGCATGTATAATATGTGTATGAAAATGAAGGATGAAAAGTTATAATCTCATGTTTACTTAATACGACATGTTGAGCAAGTATATACTATCGTTTTTGGCGATATGACTAGATCCAAAATTATAATTCAGCGCACAATTTGCCAATCTACGTGTGTGCTATTGGTGAAAAGGATGTTGAGTAAGTCGCGAGCTATATCTTTAAAATTATAACAAGTATTGAGGGATTCGTACACTTTGACTAGATTCTATTCATCCAATAGAAAATTATCAAGTGGGAAAGCTCTTGGCTTTCTCTGTTTGACATGATGATTTAAAAAAAAATGCTCGTTTTTGTATTTCCTTGTACCCAAACAGAGAAGGTAGATGAAGAGGGTATAAAAATACAAAGAAAAGAAGAAATTCTATTGACGACTCAAGAGAGTTGTAGGAATGATTCGTATACAAAAACGAGGAAATTGTCTAGTAAAGTGAATAATGAACTGAGTGCTGAACTCTTACACTAAATCAACAACGACTCAGCATTTTTTGCTAACATAATGACTTTATATATTTGCTAAAAGAAAAATACTTGAGTGGAATATACATTTGACATGTTGAACTAAAAAAATGGAAAGGATTTTTGAGTAAAAATTGTGAGGAATCGATTTATGAATCTTAACGAGGCTTGCTGATACTCCAAATTTGCTAAATCACGTAGCAATTATTGGGAGGTTGGGACGCTTGGGTGAAAATGAAATGAGTCTTATGGAGAGATGTGCAATAAGCAAATTTCATTGGGCTCTTGATTCACTCCCTAATTTGAGTTGATAATGCTTCTTGGTCGCTTTCAACTTGAATGCATGCTGGGCTAAAAGAAGTTTAAGCTTGTTGGGGGCATATAGTTAGAGATGATAGAAGAAATGCTTCAATATTGAAAAATCCTTTTATAATGAGGTCTTTATTGATTCCCTCCTAGCAGGATACTGACTTTTAGAGAGGTACCTTTACCAACAAATAGCTGGAAATGACAGCCTCAAATTCATTGTAATTTAGTGACCGCAAGTGGATTTAGCTCAAAGTGCTTTGTGGAGGTATCTCTTGTGCTCCACTTACGAGAGGTATTTTGGGGTGAATTGAGTCTAGTTATTTTGCCCGGGGAAAATCAAACCCGTAGGGTTTGGGGTAGGATGTGCCTAACGGTAATTTTTTGGGAGTTTAAGAGCGATTTTACTGCTAATTCAAAAAGTTAAACATGATAAACTTTTTGACTTTTCAGGCGGTTTGGTCCCTTCTGTTTGTTATACCAGGAGAAAAGTTGTGTTGATGTGTGGCAGGAGAGAGATGATACGAGAAAAAAATTGGGGGAATGTTACACTGTTGTTGAGAGAGCAGAGTCAACTCGAATTATTCTCATCAACTAAAACTCTATTTGAACTAAATACAACACGAAGAACGTTTTCTCCTATTTGTTTTCGAATACGACACACTTACGCAGACAATTTTTGCTAGCAAGGTCTTTACATCGTCGTATCACTTTTACTAGGCAACCACAACAAATTCGCTATGTTTTTACGGAAGGAATACACAAAATTGACACTGATTTCCAAGATAATGAAAATAAACCGGAAAAGTATGTCTACAACACGCATGAAGAAGCTTTGAAAAACCGAGCTACCAACTAGAGGGATATGTATATTTGGATAGATTTAAATTTAGCCACGCCTTGACGAAAACTACAAACGACTGGAAAAGATGGGAAATAGTGGTGACGAGAAATGAAAGATAAGTTTGAAATATATTTTTTACCTGTTATGACGACTTGACAGAAGAGATAAATGAGAGACAGAGGCAGTGAGAACCCTTGGAGAGAGCAGTTCTGGTTCAGGTGGTGCAGGTGGTAGACAAGGAGACAATGGAGGTAAAGGTGGTGGCGGTGTAACCGACTTGGGAGACTTAATCTTGTCACCAGATACGGTTCCAACAGCGCCAGCAGTAAAAGTACCTGGGACCGTCGCCAGGTTGGTGGGTGATTGTGTACGTGTCACGCTCGCAGTGAACGTCTCGAATCCCGATCCAGCAGTGACGGTCGTAGAAACAAGACTAACATCACTAGTTGCAAAAGAGTCCGGAGCTGATGCCGCTCCTTTTGATGGTGGTGTGGATGACGGGGAAAACACAGTCGGCGCAGGTGGGGCTCCTGGTATCTGTGCATGCACCGGTGTTGGAGGGCCTGGGCATCCATCCCCACGACCATCCTCGCGAGAGCTCTGTAAATGTAAATGCAAAGTGAATTCAGTGACAGTCTGATATATGCGTGTAAAGGGAATCTCTCTTCGTGTCCTTTCACATTCCACATTATCTTTCCGTGTGAGCCCACTTTTATTTCTCCACTGTTTCTCCTATTCGCCTCCTCGCTCACTTCCAGAGTGGTACCTTGCAGGCAGGACGAGTCAGAGGAGCACATTTACTCACACAAACTCGCCATCTGAATATTCCATAATCCTCCTCGCTCTCTTTCTCCCCAAATGAGTGCATCAACTAGCGCTGGCTTTTTTACACTGGAGTTAGCCGACAACTTATTTTCCCTTCTTTCATAACAATATTTTCACGTCCGCTTCCACTTCCTCGGGAAAGTTACACTAAAGCCAAGACCTTCCGAGCACAAATATGTTACACACACAAATTACCAAATGAACCTCATCGGACGTAAAAACAAGGCTGCGATTCATTTCAAAATAATATCCAATCTTACAATATCCTACAACAGCTTGACTCAAACATGCACTGCGTACTATGGGGAATGTGTATCTTGCGGTTTGTGAGCTTAAGAGAACCCCACAAAACAGAAATTTGCCAGTTCTCCGTAAACTCTTTAGGTCAAAAGAATTTATCTAGTTTGTATTGGCCAAGCTTCATTTCACTTTTGCTCTTGCTAGGACCTCCCAGCTTTTGGGGGAAATTTACCTATTATTACACACCAAATCCTGGGCTCAGCCCTCATATCACATTACTGACGTTTACATTGTCTCCCTGTCTTCCAAACAGTGGGGAAGTTATACACGACAACTCACACGTTCATATGACCCATCTCGGTCTACATAGATTCCTCGTGTTCTCTAGTGTCTTTTGGCCTAGACCCAATCAGTTGATACTGTGCAATTATATATCAGATTATGGTCATTCCATTATTGTTCTGTTATAATAGCACACACCAGCCTCATGCACATTCACCAAAGCAATTATCCCCGAGGAGGGAAACAAAAGAAAGGAATTTTCTCCTTTTGTATTATTTCTTTAACTACTCGAATTACCTAGCTGACTACAAAAGCTAATATATATTTTCTGTGTGGCGCAAGTAACGAATTTCTAAAGTTTATTTCCTTTATGAACATGAACCTCTCTCTCAAAAAAGACTGTGAGGTATAAAACAAGTAAATAAAACCATGAGGAGAGAACGAAAAAAACAGGAGAAAGTTACCATTTTCATTTGAGTGACTGGCATCCATGTAAAAAATTTACGAATGTGGTACTCTGGCGTCTCCACTTTTCTTGTCAGCTAGCTCGCCATCACGATTGTCTAGAATTTAAAATAACGTTAAAAAGAGAGAAGCTCTTCTTTCCTTTTTTGTGCGATGCAAACGGTATTCACAAGTATTCGAGTAAACATCAAAAAGTAAGCATGACGCTTCTTGAAGGAAGAAATCAAGCTATCTCTAAAGGTGTTTATCTTTTGTGATCCATGTGTCCATCAAGGCGTGTTTTATTTCAGTTTAGTGAAAGATTTGATCCTTTGTAAGCCTCTCACTCTACTTTTACGTTTTTAGAAGATCTGTTTGTCGAGAGATCGTATGATGGAGAGGGATAGTGGGAAAAACGAAACTCACTCTGTTGGAATAACCCTTTCTCCTCTTTCCACAAGTCAAGTTACTTAAGGAGTTGAGTTACTTACTATCGTAAGCCTTAAGACTTTGCTTTTCTTTTCTTTTTTTACTCATAAAGGCCTTCTCATGTATATTTGGGAGAGTCAAGTCTCAAACCCGGGTTTTCATTTTCAGGTACTTATTTATTTATTTACCTAGCCTCCTGACGGTCAGAGGAGAAGGATTGGAAATCATGGCGGAATGAAACAATCTCCTGTTAATAACTTTTAATTATCTGAAATAAAGTTCGTAGAAGTGATAAATACTAATATCCGCTGAGCATAGTTAACTGAGCAAGTTATAAGACTTTCCATCAATTTTCATTTTATGATTAACTATTAACTTCAATGTTCCAAAAACCTCGACCCTTAATTATCATCACTAATCACTTCATCAAATAGAAAGTTCGAAGGTGATGATGGTTCCAGAGTCTGGAAGGAAATTAAGAATTTTCTCAATGACTCATCACTCATTAGTCGTTAATCTCGGGTTCCTCACTCCCATGCAAATTACAACACACAACAACTTAATTTTCCACCCCACACGATGTTCCCTCAAAGTAATCAAAAATGTGTGAAGCAAACATATCATTTTTGGGTTAGCAGAACATTACGGGAAACGGCAACACAATGCCCACAAATCTTTCTCCGACAATGGTACAAGGAGCACGTAGAAAACGGAGCATGGTCGAATATAAAGCATCGTTGAACAAATAAATTCATCTCTCTGAAAACACAGGTTGTGCGGCGAGTGAAGGATAAGAGCTGAGAAGAAAAAAAGAAAAAAAGTTACGAGCTACAAAAACTTAGCTCCCTGGCCAGTCCCTACATCATCACACTACTAAAAGAAGTTAACTACCTAGAAGTAGACGCAAACTGAGGAAATATTTTACTCTGGTAGTTTTCTTCTTCTTTACTCCCTTATTTTACTTGAACCTTTAGCAATTTTTTTTCCTACGTGGAGTAATGTTTACTTAGCAAATCCGCTCTTTTATAGTAGAGCAGATTGCCCATTGTGTTCATTCAATATGGCTCGTCATACAGTAACTTATTTATAGTGGATTGGAGGCAGAAATAGACGAAAAAAGAAAGAAATACATTTCTTCGGTAAATTTCCAAGTGTGGTATAATTATATAAAGGAGAATTGCTTATCTTGTGTTTTTGTTCTTCTTCTTTGAGCATAGGTATGTAACCATGTGTTGCAATAATACATGAAACCTGACAAAATACACAAGCTTGGTTTACCCCTCAAGTATGAGAAGAAGACAAGCTGTGCGACTTATATGTATATTTCCATGGTTCATATGTTTACACAGCGGAAATGAGTAATGTTTTTGGATCCCATTGAGACTCAAGAGGGAAAATAACTATGTACAATGTTACATGATTTAGCAAGTCCAGTTTCAACTTGTATTACCATTCTAAATCCTACTTTTCGTCCTTACTTCTACTTCATAATATTTCTTACAATCCACCACATATTTTTTGTTGGTGGGATGCAAGCCATAGATTCTAAAAAAGAAGAATGGGACTGAGAAAGGGAGAGGAAAAAAGATATATATGGAAGCAAATAGGGGAAAAAATGAATAATAAATATTTTGATCCGAGTAATAGCTACTACAGAAGAAGAAGGAAAAAAAGAGGAAAAGGATGAATGATGGAATTTTTCTCCTTTTCCCCCCTTTACAATGAACATCATTCCAGTCTAATCTTTGTAGAATTATTGATATACTTCTTTTTGACATTTGCATTTCTAGAATGAAAGCTTGCTGGCTAGTAAAAGTGATGAACATGGTAAGATTCCTTTGTCCCTTGAGTTACCAAGGAAGAAATATGGTTTCACTTATGATGTTAACCATTGCGTTGAGCTATGAATAGAAAAGTGTGTGTGCAAGGATGATTGAAAAAAAAATCTTGTTCGAAAATATAAATGAAAAAAAATTCAAGCATATTTTTGAACATTTTGAAGAGAGAAGAAGTTAAAAAACAAAAGGATAGCTGGTAGCTGGTAAATAGGAAAGGATCTGTGGGACGGGTTATGGTGGCGGTGAGATGAAAAATATATATTTTGGGGGTATAAAAGAGTACGTGATATAAACTGCTTCATGTTTACAGCTAGAATCATCAATTCACATGTCTCTTCTGAATCCTCCTCTGTGTCTCAAGGAGAGAAGAAGAAAAACGGAAGGAAAAAAGCTTATGCGGTTCTTTCCGTTTTCAAAGGCAATTTAAAATGTCAACTTTAACATCTTCCTTGCATCATGGAGCCAATGGGACACCAAGAAAAACTTGGTAAATATGTATGTTAGGTATGACAGGAGAAAGAGTGAGTCTAGTAGCTAGCAAGATTAGTTTCGTCCATGAAATCCAATATTCCGGGTACACTTATGTAATTCCTGTTTGCGGTATTCCTTGTTCACTCTGCTCTTGTGATGTAGTCATTTTTATTAAAAAATATTCTGATGTATTCAGCGTATTAGAAGGGTATATAAGAAAGTCTTATACTTAAGCATCTCCCATTTCCGACCATTATCTGGGGCAACTGTGAACAAATGGATAAAGGATATAGGAAACTGCCATTTGACAGAAAAAGAAAGGGAGTCTCAGTATACGCCAGTTTCCAGTTCCAGGAATCAATAGATCTGACTATTTCAAAAGCCGATTATGAAAATGGAAACTATTTTTTTCATTTCAATGATACAAAAAAGCTAAAAGGAAAAAGGAATCAAGTCATATCTCTACCTAGGCCTTTCCCTCTGAGGAGTTGAATCTAGTTTTCTTTTATAGAAAATACCATCGAAATGCTACACTTTTCCGAGGAATCCTCATGTCGCGAGGGATTTACTGGCTAGAAAAAATTGAAATCTATCAAACACTTTGTTTCAGAGAATATCAGCTCCAAACATTGCTTTCAATTTGGCTTTTCTACTCGGGAGAGAAAACTGCCTCGAGTTGTGAATCACAAATCAAGGCATGACCATTTTACCGCCGTTTTCTTTCACTTATAATTAATTCTAGTGTTCTCCCGAAAATTTTGCCCAATAATTTATTTTTCCTCTTCCTCTTTTTTAAAACAAAATTGCAACTTGGAGACATCTTGAGAGCAAGAAAGTAACCATAACTTAATGAAGACAATTTCCATCGGTGACACGAGGGAAAGTCTATAGTTCTTGGGAATAATATGAATTAAGAAAAGTGCTCATAAAGGGAGGCTTCCCTTTTGCCACAAAAACCAAAAAGGGGAACTTGAAAGGAAAAGTGTTTTTCCTAGAAGAGTGGCAAACCCATCGTTTCAACACGTAGAAATTCCCCAATTTTCATACTCTCATTCTCCCATAAACCCACGCACGTTCTACCAAATCAGATAGCTTTTGTTGTTATTCCTTCTATCTAATCTTATGTCTAGTTATTTTGGAAGGGGAAAGCTCAGGTAGAGTACAATACGTCTGACAGAAACCAAGGCACTCATGTGTATCCAGGAAAAAGCTGACATGGCCGTTTGTAAAGGGATGGAAAAAATTGAAGATGTATCTCTACTGCAACATGTACTTCATCTCAGAGAGTTGGAAAGACTCCTTAAAACAGGCCAATAACTTATGTCTGCAGAGGTTTGCTCCGCTGTCTACACAGATATTCATCTTGCTCTTTCTCATATATCAACTCTGGAACTGACTGGTAATTTTGCACTTGGAATGCATGACTTATCTTTTAGCAGAGAGAGCACCGTTTTTCATCAGAGCAGCTTAACTAAATATAATGTCATTATCTGATAGCGCACCCTGCCATATGATGGCGAGGTCTTGAGGTCCTTATTTTTTCAGATGGGGAGATATCTTCCCTCTTTGATTTTACACGTTTTGCCAAAAAAATAAATGGTCTTATCGGTTTCTCCCCTTGAATGATGAAATGCAAAGTGAAGAGGGTAGTCAGTCAGGGGGAGATTTTTCCATAACGATGGGCATCAATGTGGAATAAAACAGGAATATATGTTAGGTTCACATGAATAAATCCCGGTGAGTAAAACTTCCTTTTCATGGGTACACCCTGAGGTTGGAGGGAAAACGCTTTCCTTGGTTGGAAAATTGGATTAGGATGTTGTTTAAATATATTTCGAGATTTGTTTTAGTTCCTTATCTCGTGCTAGCTCAAACGAGAAATTAATGTTTCGCTAGAACAACATCCCCAGCCACCACAAGCGTTTCTTCAAGTGCTGCCTAAGGAAGTTAATCATGAGAAACTAGGTTGAACGTTTTTTAACGAGTAAATATAAACAGTGAATTTTCCCATCTCTGAAATTATATCGACAAAGAGATTTTCTCCGGACTCAAGCACCCAAGGATTCATTCAATTATGTAAAGTTATATGTGATGTGTCGATGTCTGTTATTAAAACACTTTGGTCTGGTGTTTTTTCATAATTTAGTATGAAATTGCTTCCAGCTCAAAAGACCATGGTGAAGGTAACACCACATCAATTATTTTAGGACACTTGGAGAAAAAATAAATTTCATGGTTTCTAGCTTTAGTGTAGAGATCAAGTGCTCAGGGAGCCTTGTACCACTTAAGGATTTTTTCCTATCTAGTAAGCAGCCTAAAAAATTATATTCGTTTTTCACCTATTTTCTCTATCACTTCAGCGATGCGAGAGGAAGAATGAGGGGAATGGGGGAAAATCAAAAAAAAAAGAAAAAAAGAAAGCACTTCCAACTTGGATGAGGAGAAAAGTATACTAGTGGTTTTGCTAAAGGGAACAGATGATGAAACGAAATTGAATTAAATCACCTAGAGCGTTAGCAAGGGAGGAAAAATGTGGAATTCAAGAAAATGGAATTGACACGGAGCTGTTTTTCATTTTATTACAAGAGAGCTTTTCTCCTCTTGTGAATGTATATAAAAGGTTTGAAGGTTTGTGGAGCACGCTAACTTTAGAGATTACATGTAAGGTGAAGAGAGGCTTTTTTCAAACAAAAACTATATAGTATATGGAAAGGCACAGACTATCATGCATGTAGACGCTTTCACTGTTAACTGTGAATATTGTGGAGAGAAAAAAGAAGAAGAGTATTCCTCTTTTATACCTCTTGCACAACACAACCAGTCTTAAAAACTGTTTTAATGAATAACACATGAAGTGTGTAATGATATTCTACAGTGATCGTAAAAAACCTCAAAAAACTTTGACTTTTATATTGTGAAGAAATGACTCTATTCTAGTCACGTGTATTCTTAAAACAGAATTCTCTATTTTGCACTATAACCCTTCACAATAAAGACTCGACGATATTTTTTCGTTAGCTTTAAGGGAGTAAGAGAATAGAAAAATAAAAATAAACACAAAAATGGTGGGAGAAACATTTGACATTTTTTTGCTAGTACAAAATAGTACACACGGATAATACATGAGATAACTCCGTATAGCAGGTGGCTATAGCGGGGAAAGTCGTTCCTGGAAAGGAGAAAGTTTGCAAAATGTCTATGTTTTTTGGATTGGATTGGAACTTGGGTTTGGTTGGAGTGCAACAGAAGGAAGAGAATAAAGGTATTTGACCAAGGAGCGTTTATGAACTCTAAATATATTTTACACGAGTTCGGTTTCACTTCACGGAGAGATAACACTACTTCTTCTAGATATCCTTTTGGAGCACACAATGGAAATAATAAATAGGTAGAAAATCCACTCTTTTAGCTTCTTACCTTGGAATTTCTTGTTAGTACAACATGGCCTAGGTCATTTTGGACTCCGAAAGGGTAAACGACTTCTCTTTCAGCTCGGGTATTTGTCTCCGTAGGTTTTGGAGCTCGTGAAGCACCTGGCTTCATTCTGTAAAAGAAATATAAAAATCCACAAATTATTCATTCCGTTTTTGAGAGAGCACATGGACTAGGGTCTAAGCTACATTGTTATGCTTTATTTGTATGTATATATATATATATATAGTAACCTCTACAACACACAAAGCTTGTGTCATTCTTTCTCACGCCTAAAAAAATTTCATGGTAACACCTCTCTCTCTATTTATTCCCCCATTTTTCAGCTTTCGTTTCCGCTTCGTAATTCTGACTGAATGAGACAGCCTGACGTGAACTATTTACCGGAGAACAGAGCTTCTTCCTCTGTCTGAGGAACGTTGTCTTTGGCTTGTTATCCGTACTATAGAAACTACCATCACGATATGGAACGGAACACCGACACCGTTCTGAATAAAAATTCCGCTCACACTTTCAGGATTTCCGTCATTACACATAATATCTGTATGATGTGATGCTCAACTCTAGCTATCTACATAGAATTCCGTTCCATCTCTTTCTCCAAAGGGAACATGATATGAGGGAAGTTGTGGACTTTTTTCCCAGTGTATATGAAAACATTCCGCTGTTTGTATGCACAAAGTGCAATAAAGACAAGTTTCATTGAACTTTTCACCTTAGTCGAGAATGTTTCCTGCATTTAGAAAGCGAGAGAGAGAGAGAGAATATTTGTTCTCATACTCGCATTGAACACTCTTGAAAATAATATTCTGACTCGTATAATGTCTTCTTAATGCGGTCCAGTTCACGCCGAGTCAGCACAACATTGATCCTCTTATCTTCCCACTTTCACTAGCACCTCAAGTCAGAAAGAAAGTCAGAGGAAATCAGTGTCGCATGTAAGCACCAACCTAGAAGCGAGAGTGTGTGGAGCTGAGAAAGGCACATTGTACTTGTGATTGCCATTGCCAGACAATTGCCAGATAATTTGCGTCTCGAGAAGTAGATTTTCCTTTTTGTGGAGAAAAGTGCTCAGTCTGAATTTCCTCTTGTGTTTTATACACACACACGCTGTCTCATAGAAATGAGTTTCTCTTGTTGAGCGAATCAAATCGGGAGAAAGAAGGACGTTTTAAGACATTCAACTCCTCAAGTGGAGAGGTATACTCAGGAAGGAAGTGTGTTTTCCAACTTTCTCTGTGGTGGGAGCGAAGGAAATTTTTTGCTTCGTAATTATGCCACTTTTCTGATTCTTCCAGGGAAATGTGACAATGGCCCACTGTCTATTAGATTTTCCTTCATTGTCTTATACAATTCTCGGAAATACAATAACACCATCGTGTATATTTGTGGGGGGTGCCGTTGAGTTGCCTCAACTATTATGCATCTTATGCTTAAACCCCGTCTCAACATTTTCTTAGCCTACGCTCAAACCGTGAGGCAAGTCGTTTACCTCTTTCTCAGCCTCAGTCAGCGTTAGCTCATGAGAACTTTCGGAGGTCTTCCCTTTGTTGTTGTACATTTATAATATGGATGAATGTCTTCCGAGCACGCTTCAACAAACCAGACAGACATTTAACGAGGGTCTACCATATACAGAGCCACATAACAAGCAACTTCCCTGTAAAACATTTACACACGACTGCAAAAAGAAGATCACGTAGATTGTTTGCGGATTTCTTTCTTTTTCCCCCTTTCTAAGCTTACCTTTATAAGCTTACTGGCCTAAACGGATATTATTATTTTCAAGGATGACTTGGATTATTATTATAGCCAAAAAGTTTTGGCTTCTTAGTTTGGGAAAAAGTGTAACTCATAATATGTCTAAGGACTCTGGCATGGCGTCATACTGGTACCTTTTTTGTGCGTTTCATCTCTAGTACAAAGCATACACGTATATTTCTAAAAATAATAATTACCCACGCATTCCCATATCAAGATTTGTGAGAAGTTGTTGAAAAGTTGGAGGTGCTCAAATGCTTCACAAATACTCATGTCTTTTCGGTTGCGACAAGAGGCTCCACACTTAAAAGGATTTAGACCGTGTTGAGTATGTTTTTATGCTTTAAGCAAAACTACTCATTTAAGTACACTAAGGTAATTGCGTTTCCTCTTGATATGCATAAATCCCAGATTTTCCCTTGTTTATCATGCCACCACTGGGAAAGACGAAGGGTATATATAAATGTGCAATGGGAAAGTGAGCCGGGTGCATACCATCCAGCACACAAGTAGCTCATACCGGAGATATTTCTCAGACCACTTTTCACCATCTCTCATCCCAAACTAAAGATGTGGTGGTGAAGATGACGATGAGAATGTTGGATTTTGCTAAGCTTTATATTCCCAAGTACACTAGACGTTCCTCCCATATGCCTCCACACTAGACAAGGAGTAGAGTCCACTTAGGAAACCATATATGTGCTTTTATCATCATGCATGAATGGTCCAAATGAGACTAGCCTCATGTTTCGAATACTCTTGTGTATCCATTTTTATAATAAATATACACTTGTATTTTCTTTAGCCCAATTCTCGCAGTCCCTCTTGCACAACACTCTCATTCTCTACGGCCGAGAGGAGTGAGAGATGAAAGTTTGGGGTAAACTAATTTCATTCTATTTCATTCTATATGTGTAATTTTCCTTATATTCATATCCATAAAGGAATCTACGGCTCTCGTGGTTTTTTTCTTTTGCAAATATGCACAACCAGTAGGCTTTCTGCTTTCTTTTGCTTTCTCCCTTCTCACATGCCACTTGGCTTGCATGATATCTGAGCTAGTTATAACGCTTTCAGGCTGATAATATGGTGATATGGCTCATGTTAAGAAACAGCGGTAGACACTGTGGAGACGATGGATGTAATGGTTGCAATGTTCTCACTATTTCTCCGATGACGGTAACGCATTGCTTTAGAGTATCATGCTAACTTGGTATAGAGAAAGGGGAAATATCCTTATATGGGAGTGTGAAATATAGAGCAAACCCTTGTTGAGTATATCAGAGTGGGAAAGAGAAAACCAGCGGTACACACATCATATTACTTTGAAGCACGAGCCATTCTCACAGAAGGGAACATGACGGGATTCGGAAAGCCTTTACACGGTTTCTTTTTTTCCTCTAGTCTCTTCCAGCATGGGGTGTTTCATGGAATTTATATAATAATAATGATGACGATCACGGTTATTATAAGAATGTCGTGGACTGCTAAGCCTTTTTTTTATTGAATGCCTTATCTTATTCCCAGAGACTAGTGTATTAGTGTGGTTGGTTGAGTTGGGCTCACAACAAGAAAAAGTAACAAGTCTATATTATTATCTGAATGAGACAAGTAACATGTAATATGCCTCAAAAGTGACACTAGAAGTGAGTTTCCTCGGAAAATATCAGGAGCCACTTTGTCCTCCTTTTACACTTTTTTTTTCTCTTACGCATCCACCATCTCATATTTTAGAAATGGAAAAAGGAAGTTCATTCTTAACCCTGAGAGTTTATTGCTTCGTTCGTGGAAATCCATACAAAAAATGCTCCATCAAGTTATTACTTTTTTCTCAACAGCTCTTGTCCTCTCCTTCTGTGGCTAATAATATGCGCCAAGATTTCATTATGAAATCCTTGAAAAATACGTTGAAAATGCGTAGCCCATATATCAATAATCTGTGTGAGTGAACCTGATTAAGGTTGCCGCAGTGTTGGAATATAATCCAGGGACAAAATCCTCGTTACCTTTCATAATACCTATAAAGATATTGGTTTAGCTTGTTTTATGCTTTTGAGATGGTGAATGCACTTCACAAAATCACTCCTTAAAGTATACCTCTGTACACACAAAGACACATAAAACCTTTCTCTGTGTGTGTACCACATGTTACAAGCTTTCACTAGAGGAAGTGCTCACACACAAAGCAGGACAAATATCTTCAATTCAGATCATGGTTATCTTTATCTTTATGTGCAGTGTATATTGCCACCACTGCATTGCACTCCTCACACCTGACGCAAATAAGCATTCTTTTAACATCTTTCACTTACATGAATGTGGCCAACTTTTGTGATAGCTGGGACTCCTCTCATACAAATATATGGTGTGGAGGAAAGACCTAGCTTGAGCAAGAGGCATGTGGTTCTTTTTTTCTGAATACCTGTATGGCGTGTGTGTGTGTGTGTGTCTCTCCCACCTCGGTGAAAACACCCACAGCAATATATTATGCCAAAGAATTCGAACACAGAGACTTACAAGTGGAACCTTATGATATGTGTGAGCTCAAGTTTAGCTTCCCATCTACCATGTGCATCTCTAAAGTAGGGATATTGAGAGAGTGAGTAGAAGAAAAAAAGAGAGAAAAATTTCGGCAAAGTTCACACACAAACTCTTTGCTCATAAGTGAAAGTAGCATTTTTTGTCTAGAACAAGTAAACTTTAAGTAGATGTGTGAGCATGGGAAAAAGGTCCAGGTAGGAAATTGCAGGGGAAGAGATCATAGCAGCAGTGTTCATGAAAGGAAAGGGCAGGATATATATATATATATATGTGTGTGTGTGTGTATAAAAAAGGCGAGAATTTCTCTCCCAGCTCTTGAAAGTCTCCATAAGGATACGGAAGTGAATATACCTAAAAGTAGGATTTCATAATGGCTTGCAGATTCACAACTCTTGTACAATATATTTGTGAGACAGAGTGGTGGGTGCGAGCGAGGGAAGAGGAGAGAGATTGCTACACACATATTTATTGCTGAAATGCTCTTACTTACACATAATCCCGTCCATTCTCTAGAAGCTCTACTCTCTTGTTGCAAACTACTTGAAAACTTCCCTTTCCATGGGATTTTACACACGTTTAAATGGATATTATCCCGGATTCGGTGGCCTTTATAATGCCCATCCTTGTCGTTCTCTTTACTTCTGAGGGGACTGTAATAAGCTAGAGAACTAAGGAAAATGGGGCATTCATGAGCAAATAAATATGTGTACTTTTGCATGTTTCACATTCTATTAAGCCGATCATGAAATGAAATAAGTGACTATATGTTTGTTCTCCAACAATCATTCTTGTTCACTGAGGCAATAATACTTTTCCTACAGGATCGTTAGTCAACAATTTGGAAAGAGAATGGAGTCCTATTTTTTATTAAAAGGAAAAGAAATCCTGTTAACTTTCCTTTGCAAAAAATCCACCCTTTTCAGCTTTAAAATTGGGCAAAGAGAAAGATCGAAGTGGAAACGAGCAAAAAAGTTTTCGGGAAATAGCAACCATTATTATTTTTATTAGCATACGTGGGATACAAATGGCGTCTTTGTTTTCAGTCCTCAAGTTCGTAGACACTTTTGAATTCATTTTCCTCTCATCTGACCTACTTTCGAATTTGCTCTAGTGCTTATGATTATCCTATCGAAAGCAAAACAACATTTCTCGGGAACCTGTCTGATTGCAAAGTGGCACACATACACACCCACTCTGAGAGCTTGTTAGACTTCCTCTTCTGCGAAAAAATATCGACATTCGTTCGCAGATTTACGAGGGGAGACTAGAATTCTTTGATAACTTTGAAAATCTCAATAATTTCCTTTTCTACGACTGCATGAAGGAAGGGAAAGAGGAACAAGATATTTCCGTTGTCTTGTCCTCTCGTAAATGTGTGTCGACAAAAGGGGGAAAGTTGTTCACTAGGGTGATCCAAAATAGGTTTGGACTAGTGTGGAGTATGCGGGCATGAAAGTCACCCAATGAATGAGCACAATAGCGTTTGCCTTTCCACCTCGAAAGTGATAAAGGTGAAAAGTCGAGCCTTTTGTCCTTCCCATAGTGGAGCTTCATGCTCCGTTCCGGGTTCTCCTTGAATAACCCCGTGTGTAATGTTCACTTTTGCTGGTATCCCCAACGCCCCTTCCGCAAATCACCTACATCCAGAAAAGGGGAGACGAAGGAAGACTACAAAGGGGCAACTATTGGTGGCATTGGTTTATGTTCCGTGAAACGATTCTTAAAGTGAACTTTATCTTATTATTAGTATCAAGGAGTAATTTATGGTGTCTGTTAAAAGGAGAACGTCCAATTATTATAATTACTTTTAGTGAGCTACAAGCAAAATGAAAAACTACCTTAGGGCCCCCTCCCCAAAAACTCTTAAAAGTCTGAATCAATAAAAGTTCAGAGTTTTACATAATTACTTACGCAGCAAGAGTTAGCTCCATGTAAGGAACAAAGAGCACCTTCCTCTCATGTTTCACAGCTTTCTCCCTTTCTTCTTTGCAAACCCGGAGAAGCAGATAACGGTTTGCTTTGGGACCTTCTCTCAAATAACCAACTTTTCATAACAATCTTCTCAAAGCCAGGCCTAGGGTCCATCTCATGTCGACTTTTCCCTCCGCGCTTGGATGGATACAGAAAGGACCTTGTATGCTGGCTTAGGAGGATGCAAATTAGCGACTTTGCAACGTGTGTGGGCATACATTTGTGTGTACAATGGGATGTGTATTCTGTTACAGAATAAATTAATGTTTGCTCTCCCAACATACCAGACTCGTAATCAAGTTATCGTGAAGTTTCTTAGAAAACTGGAAACTTAATTCTATTATTTGTTTCTCTTGGATGACACCTCCATCCCAGACTTTATTTCATTATTTAATAGATACAACATCTAAAGTCCACATGGATTTACTAAACACCACACCAACGCTCCAAGTCAAACTAGGGCTTGGAAAATTATAAATGAAGGGACTATTCAGGTAATCATTGGCGATGGGGTGAACCCATCCAAAATTTTATATCTAGGTCCATTTATTCCAAAGTAGCTCTGAGTTTTCTTATTGAGAAGGTATAAATCAGCGGAAACTAAGAGAGAAAGTGAATGATGAAGCAAATACAAATCTCAGTTATTGCTAGTTTTGGTGATAGTTGTTTGAATGCAAACCCAAGGGGTAAACTGGTCACCGTAAAGTACCCCCTATTCTCGCATTTTCGTCAGGAATCAGCAATATCCCGAGACAAAAGGGGCATTGACGTGAGTGAAGTTTGTAATTTTCAGGTTCAATGGGTGTAGAGTGTCTGATAGGGAGATGGGATGACTGAAAATATATCTGTAAAGAAGGAAAATAACAACGGATCCAGAGGAGGACATGAACCTTATATCGTTTTTTTCAAGAGAGGACCCCGCCATCATCCTCTGTCGTTGTCATCCTCCTTGTTGACTCTCGAAAGTTTGAATGTACCTTTTCTTCTCTGAGAAAGAAAGAGAAAGAGTGAATGCTCTTGGGCACAGGCAATCTATTTGACGAAATCAACTTTCCGTCAGGGAGTTTAAAATAGGGAGCAGTATATCTGAGAGGATTTTTATTTCCTATAAAGAATTACTGTTGTCCAATGGCCATGCATTTGACAGCCCACTTGATCAAGATGTCAAGAGCGGTTCGTCCAGTGGAAAAAGGGGACTTTTCAAGGAAAAACTTTTCTCACAAAATCCTCCTTTAGTTGAACACTCTGGAGAGCTATTCTTATGCTAATTCAAGCCATCACTAAAATTGCAATCGTTCCACTCTGTTTTAACTGCCCACAAGCAATAATAAGTATCATGGTAAATGCTCTTCACCTTCTACTCTCTCATTCTCTGTGGGTGTTCCTCTTCCTCCCAACTGACACCCTACAAGCTCAATGTTGTAAGTTTGAAGGAAGTTGTGAAGCTTTTTCTAGAGAGGAAGTGATGACCGATGTTTCCTGACAAGAGGGCTCCAATGGTGAAGGTGAACCGTCAACTTTTCTACTTATTGGAGAACTACTTACACACATTATAACATCCCAACTAGGAAACTTTTTCTCGGTCAATATGAGAGAAATAAGTTTTCTCTTATTTTCTAAAAACCAACTTCAAACTTTCCCACGAACTAGATCTCTATACGGTGAAATGTTGACTAGGAACTAGCGAAGCGTTTCAATATGTTAAAAATGCGGACGCTTGTGGTAAAATAATGCATATATAGTATGAAGTATTACTTGCTCTGACGTCTGTTTCAAGATGTGATGCAAATACAACATTGTATAATATGTAAATCAAGATACCCACACGTATTTTGAGAGACGGGAGAAAATATCCTTGGGAGGATGGAAATGTTACTTTCTCCAAGTACAACTAGCAACAGACGAAGATATAAGTTTTTAGGGTTTTTATTTTCACTTCTTGACAATCTCATGTCATCTGAAACGAAATTTTCATTACAAGACAAGACATTCTTGAAATACCAACACAACTATAGAGAATGTTCGCTGGTGCGGATGTGAGTCTAATCAAGTTATCAAAGAGAGAGAGAGAGAGAGAGAGAGAGAGAGAAAGTGACTCTTGTGGGAAATTCTCAGTTAATTATAATACCACCTTCAAGGGAAAATATTGAAAGACAGTAAGTTATACACTAAGAAATTGAAACAGCCGCTTTTTAACCAATTGCAGACGGTCTTATTTGTATTGCTTACTTAGATTAAAATTAGTCGCTTTGAGATTACCTCCCCTTTGGACGGCTTCTTATTTTCTCAAAGTTAATTTTTGTATTGATGCAAAGCATCCAAGACAAATTGTCTTCAAAGGGTAATTCTAGATTATGCTAAAACTCTGATATTGAAGAAACACAGATTACCAAGCAATTCAACCTGGATTCTCTTTGATGTCAATCAAGCTGCTTAACATCAAACCCACACTGTTCTGAATTCGTATTAACTCTCAATAACTCAAAAACCACAATGCACCTTCAATTTGAAAGATCAAACGAGGAATTTTTTTTTGGAAATATGCAATTCTGCATGCATCTTAGAATTCAAGCATGACTGCGTCAGCAGGAGGATCAGAGAATTTAAATGTAGTTGGCATTTGCCAACAACTCGCCTAAATACACGGCATTTTTTTACAAGTAATGAAATGAATTCTACCAGTGTTCCACTTTATTTTCAACTTTTGCATGATTCGCTTTCACAAGGAGGACATTATGCAGTATGGAAATGTAAACCCATTATGTCTAGTTCCGTTCTTGACGCTTGCCGTTTTATGTACTTTCGTGTAATGTAATATTAATGTAGGATTTTATTGTGTGTCCTTAGGTGTCTGCATTATGAGGCTGTCATTTCTTTTTCAAAATAGACTACCCAGGGGATCGACAGAATTTTCCGTTTATGACATGCTCCTCTCTTTGGAATGTTTTTTATAAGGGGATTCAACCAGGCGACTATATTTAGAATTTTATTTTCTCTGACGTCCATCTTAAACGGTTTTATCGTTGGAAGCCTACACACGCATAACGTTTGGTTTTCAATCATATGATTGAATTGATGTAGATTGTGGATTAGTTTGAGGATTGTCAACAGAGTCGTTTAAAAATGAGTATTTTTCCAAAGAACATTTCAACTTCCTGTCGTTTTCCTTGATAAAGTTGGTGGAAATGGAAAAGGGTTTGGTTACATAATAATAGCATACGTGTATTCATTGCCTTCCTGACAAAAATCATTTTCGCAGTTTATAAAGCGTTAACTACTCATTTTAGCTGTAAAATTGGAAAAAACTCACAAATGCATAGGTGAGCACATTTGTATAACCTATAATTAGTTGAAACATGTATTACTACTGCCCATTTCCTGAGGAACATGTGATAAAAATCTATGCCTAAACTTGGAGTTATGGCTTAATCAGAATTGACATAAACAACCCATTTCATCCTCACCGAAATATCTTGCCAAGAGAGAGGAAAACGTTTATGACCTTGTCACATAATAAAGTAGCTTTGTGGAAGGTCATCAACTATGTAGTATCTTGGGACATTTATCAACTTTATTGGAGGCGTTAGAGGAAAGTCTAAAGTGTATGTTTTTCTCATGTTTGCACAATGCTGCGCAGTAATGATGATAATCACAAGGGAAACTTTCCTGTTTGCAAATAATGGGCAAAATATAATGCACTAAAGGAATTACATGGAATGTGTTTTTTAATCTCATACCTTCCACAGCACAATAGGTGACTACTACATTAAGTGAAATTATACAGAGAATTTGCCATTTTACACTAGTCACATGGAAGTCGGTAGTTTTATTATGGAAATCAGAAGTAAAAATGACTGTCAAAAAGGTAGATTTAAACCAGTGCCCCAAATACACCCATATGGTATGAAAAAGAAAATTAAATAAAGATTGTCACATTAAAAGAACTCTGGTGATGATTAAAGATTTTATAGCACACTTAAAAAATAAGCATTTACCAAAAAGGATTTTGAGGTCGTAACTCCGTTAGAAAATTATAACTCGAAAAAGCCCT
The DNA here is from genome assembly GCA_027743935.1 of Sinodicranocentrus sp. ZH6. Lineage (NCBI taxonomy): Eukaryota > Metazoa > Arthropoda > Collembola > Entomobryomorpha > Entomobryidae > Sinodicranocentrus > Sinodicranocentrus sp. ZH6. The sequence goes on along the minus strand of JAHZNA010003148.1, from coordinate 777 downwards.
TAAAAAATTTCAAGGTTTTATCTCAATAAATCCATCAGCAAAAAGGATTTCAGGAACAGCCTTTCCCATAATCTTATACGCGGTACTTTTTTCTACATTCAATTGAATGACAAGAGTTGATCGATTCCGATTTCCAACACACGACTCCACTCTCACACGTGCGTCATGGAATGACTAGCTGTGCAAGTAAAAAACTGGATGAACATGCGAGAAAAATTCATTTGTGGCAGCACACCTGAGCATATATAGTAGTTTTCCCTTTTTACCTCTATTTCAGCCAAGCAAATGGTCACTGAATCCAAAGAAAAGAAATTTTCTTTGAAGCACGGCTTGCAGCCGGCTGAGCGGAAATTCATTGAAAAGAGAGAAGCTCTCTTACAAAAATTGGAAAGTAAAATACTACCAACTTACTCGAGTCGATCTGCTTAGCTGAGAAAAGCATTCAGGTGACATTTCCCATTTTCAATTATGATTTCTGTGAAAAGCCTTCTGTGATGTGGGTGCTTCGTCTTTTACATTCTTTAGGATAAAAACATATGAATTCTCCTTCTCTTTCAACTCTCAACGTTTCCCACAGATTTCGTAATTTATACGTTTGAAATTGCCATAATGCAAAGAGGAATTCAAATCTGTGTTTTTGATCGATCTATTTATTTCCCTAGTAATTCTAATAAACTCGCTGTAAGGCAATCATAAATACGTAGATGAAAGTTCTGCAATGAATGAATGTACATATCCTAAGATAAGCTGGCCGTAAGGTAGCTAAAATGAATTAGG
>JAHZNA010003147.1:0-35358 GCA_027743935.1 Sinodicranocentrus sp. ZH6 | reverse complement strand
GGCTGAAACGCACACAGTAAGTTAATTTTGCTGCTAGAAATTCGTAGCTTAGCTACGATGGCTCTTCTAGTATATTATAATTGCTTACCCGCTGATTGAAAGATTTTTGGATCGGATGGTAATAAGTATACTTTGTTCGTGTACAATAGGAAGATCTTTGGAAATAAAAATCAAGTCGTCCATAGAATGCTGTGCTGTATAATTGTGTAGGAGATATTGTATAAAGGTCAAATTGTACCCCATGAATGTATATATTGACATAATGAATAGAAAGTATACTGAATTAATTATCTTATCGAGAATGGATTCTCCGATCAATTCTCATGGTCAGGGATATCTCCGAAGCGTTGCCAAAATTTAGAACAACTGTGTATACTATAAAACAGCCGGCTGTCAGGATTTTGGGTCATTGGCATTAGTACATAGTACGTACGTACATATATATTTTTAGTAGATCCGAAGTTTTTCCAGAAAACCAAATTAGTCTGACACGATTTTGGGTAGGGCTGATGTCACTCAGACAGTAGATGAAAATTTATTATAAGAACAACAGGTCACTTAAAGATGTTCGGTCCCTATGCGATTATCTAAAAACAAGCGCACAACCACCTCCACCAGGTGCCAGGTATATGCGTGAGTTGAGTATGTACATATTTGCATTCAGCAATGCTAAATAGAAATATACACTATAATCACCCCGTTTTTGGGTTCCATTAAATTGATGTACTAAGTATAACCATTCACATTATTTCAGTATTAAGGATTTGTCAATATCTAAATATTATTTTTGTTTCAGCATGACTGGTTTTTTATGAAAATCCTAGCTTAATCGGATTATGTGCCGCGCAAGACATGTTCATTATGTTGCAATTTTTTTTATACAAGTAAAACATCTTTACGGATTGGGAAATTTTAGACCACCGTATGAATGCACTTCATATGCACTATGCAAAGTTGCCGGGGCTGGTGAGGTGTCAGACGATGAAGGGTTGGGATTTTTGTTAAATGCGGAACATACAATCTGACAACTCACAAGGTCCGGGCTAATGCATGCCATATCAAATAGCAAGATTTGGACTTGCTGAAAAATTTAGTTATGCACGAGGTTTCAAACACCCAATTCTGATGTTAATTTTTGAAATTGTATATCTTATTTCGAAAAACCCTTTATGGTTGGTAGTACGAGTACCTAGGAATGTCTGATGATGGCAAATGGGAAATTTACATAAAATATGATGTGCCATCATGTCGATCAACATTTGTTTGACACTTTACTCTGACAGCTTAATGCAATAGAGTAGCTTATAAACGGACTGCGCTGTAACTTTTAAGAGTTATTTAGTGCACACAAATGACCTTCCTGCTTAGCTATAAATGCCCAATTATTAAACTGACAACATGCTATCATTAATTTTCTAAGGTCTTTTTATTCAATTTTTAAAAATATATAAAACAACATTTAAACAATGCACATTAATGGCAATAGAATTATATCCCCAAAATAGTCCCTGAATCAAGAATATTTTGATTTTTATCGTTGCGCTCGGAATTAGGAAGGAGTCGATTTCTAATGGTGCCAGATGAAAACGTTTTCTTCCCGTTCACCCACATTGGAACTGGCTTACCCAGATGAACTAACTGAATATGACGCCGCAATGACGTCACTGTAGAAAATTTGTCATTGCATAATTTGCAAACGGGCTGCTCAAGAACTGCTGACTGCTTTCTGCATAGCCCGCTTTGACTTATTTTTCCCATCCACAGTGTACTCAGGATGTATACTTGCCATATGCTTCGAAAAGTAAGATTTTGAAAACGACTTTGAGCATATATTGCAGTTTATTTTCTTTCTGAATTCATCGATATTTTCATGCGCTTTCTGTAAATGCAGAGTAAGATTTTCCTTACGTACGAACTGTTTGCCACAGTGAGAACATTTATGTTCTTTTTCACTATAATGTGCCCTAATTTTGTGTGAATCAAGTCTTTGAACCGTTTTGAAACCTAGTCCACAAACATCACAGGAATATTTTTCCCCATGCTGTGGAGCTGTTTTCACATGATGATCAAGGTCATCTGATGATTTTGCGAGAAATCCACACTTTCCACATAAAAATGATATATTTTCGCTTGAAGGCCCGTTTTCTAGCACTTTGCTGATATTCGACTGGCTGGAAGACGTGGATGGGGTGTCTAATGGAATTCGATCATGAGACGCTTTTATATGCATACGTAACATCCAGCTACGCCGATAAGCCATTCCACAATCGTCACATTTGAATTTAAGTACTCCCGCATTGTATTCATTTTGATCAAAGAATGGGCCGCTCAACTGATCTTTTACTATTGCGATTTGCTTAATGATAGCTAACTTACTTTTTAATTTATCTGACAATCCAACGTCACTATTCGTATTAGCCATCTCACAATCCTGAGTTTCACGATTCTCAAAAGTAGATACCTCGAGTTGCTCTCCTTTAATATGCACACTTTCTCCGCTTTCGTTTATAATACTTCTGTCATCTAGATCAATGCTGGGTAACTCTACGCTGTGAATTTTCACACCTTCTTCATCCTCATCTAATTTCTCAGCTTTAGTTACTTTGGTCAAACTGGAGTCTCCTGCATTAAGTCTGTCCATTACCTCATTAGCTTTCACTACACGGTGCCAATTCTTTTTAATAGATAGAGGCTTTGTGCTCGCGTTTTTTCTTGCAGTTGAATGGTATTGGGCAATGTGTTCTGTTAACCTCGCCTGTCGAGAATAATTTGCAGGACATTCTTCACATTGATATCTTTCATTCGAATAGTGCAAAGCTATATGACGCCGAAGCTTATAGTTTGCATCAAATCTCTTATTACATCCTGGAAATTTGCAGACAAGGGGATTATCAGTCATGTGAAATCTTTGATGTCTTTGAAGGCTATCTTTGAGTTTGAAGTATTTATCACAGATAGGGCAATGAAATGTTTTGGACGCTTTAAAGTTGTCTATTCGGGCGTGATACAATAAATGCTTTTTATACAACGACATCCCTGCAAAATCTTTGTGACACTTCTCGCAATTGATCTTACTCTGCTTCCTTTCTTTGTTCTGTACCCTACCGTCATTGATATCTTTAGAAACTGAATCTTCAAATATATGCGGATGATTTACACGCATATGAAACAAGAGGTAAGCGATACTTGTTTGACTTGAGTTACATTCCAGGCAGGTGTACGATAAGGGAAGACTACCGTGGGCTTCGAGATGGTCGAGAAGCTGTTTATCCGTTTTGTAATTTTTTAAGCAAAGTTTACAAGTGTGCACATGATTCTTTAAGCCCTCCTTTGTTGAATTATTTTTCAATTCTAGAGACTCTGCGTTACGGTGTCGACGAAGATGGTAATCAAAGTTACTAGTTTTATAAACACGTTTGCAAATCGAACACTCTTGGTACCCTTCCTGCTTGAGTTGAGCGTTAGACCGAGATAATCGTTTTACGTATTTTTCTTTCCGCGATTGTGGGACAAAATCTTCAACTACATCATCTTTGACCCGTGGTACATGATAACCCTTTCTTAGATTATCTACATTTTCAAGATCATTTTCTATTTGACTTTTTATTCGGGATTTGGCCTTGGATTTTGATCTTCTTCCAACTTGTGACGACTTTGAAGCTTCCAATACTGAAATAGACCCCACTGAATTTGGCTGATAAGTTAAATTTGAACCGATTTTTTCCAACTACAACAATTGGTTGGACTAGGCTGAATTCTAAATACGATAAGCTGGTGTGTGGACACCGTAAATAAAACCATAAAACGGTAATTAAACGATGTCAATAATTCAAATCATTCGAATATAAAATTACGTAACATACCTTAGCTGTATATCGTTGTTGACAAGAGTTCTCTCAGAAAGCCGTTCATAGTGATTTGGATGGAAATTTTTAAGGTGCTTTAGAGCCGTAGTTTTGCTCTCCAAAAAGGAGAAACAAACTCGGCAGTTGAAAAACACGGTCGACTCTCTTGCAGACATTTTTTATACACGTNGACATTTTTTATACACGTTAATTCTTGCTTTTACTGCTCACAATTTAGCACCAGAATCACTTTGAGAAAAATAACATATTTTTTCAAGTGGTCAATCAATGCATATCTGTTTCTGTTGTGGATTGCATATTGTATGGAAATACATTTCTTCTGGATGGATGGATGCACATTGGATTTGAAATTTTGGATACCGGTAATATACAGAATACATTGCACACACTTGCACACTCACATTTCAACAAAAAGTTTAACACGCGATCATATGTTTTACAGGTTTACAACATGACAGAATCACAGCTCTGAGCTGAGCATCCTGTTGTGTGATAAAGAAGCAAATCACTTCTTCAAAAGATTTTAGATGTAAACTTTATACCCAAAATATATCAAAGTATCTAAACGGGGAAAATTTAAATTAGTTAGGAACTAGAGCTGTTCCACATAATATTACACTTCAGTCTAATGTCTAATATGATATTTCCAGATTGGCAAATATGACAGAATAATCTTGTGAATGAGTATTGAAGAATCAATTACGTGATCTCACAAGGTTAGCAAAATGACAAACACTAAAAAGGTTCAAAATAAATTTCTCCAGTGCAAATTGTGCCATATTTTCGTACTCTCTCAAGGTGCTACCCCTAGCCATCACTGTAAAAATGGGTAATATTAGCAGTAAAATGCCTTCACCTTTACACAATTTACACAGGGTTCCAAATCAATCATGCCTAACTTTTTATTTCATTCCTACAGTCGCAGAAGTCGGAGGAATCACCACGCAAATACATTTTGTTCTGTCGTCTTTCCCTCAGTTGCGGTCACATTACAAAAACTTTCGCCGGATGCAAATTTTGAATCAAATTTCATTCCAAAGCAGTTCAAAGACAAAAGGATAAGAAAAAGACGAGAAGGAGGGTTAACCGAAGTTTTGAAAAGTTTAGGAGTGGAAAGCCTTGCAGACATGCAACTTACTGGAGCAATACTTCCGCGTAAGTGTAGTATAGACACTAAAAAAAAGCTCCATGCTATGTGCAAAGAGCTCCAAAAAAACTCAACAGATACTTCTATCCCTTCCATCTCTACAAACACATCACTGAAGAAAGGTCGCCACAAGTCTGTTTCAAATGTCGATGATGGTTTCGTATGTTCGGAGAGAGAAAGCGAGGATGAGGACGATGATGACGAATTTACTGGTCAAAAATTAAAAATTAAGCGAAACACGTCAACTACTTCTTTTGTAAACAGAGGAAAAATGCATTTGATGGACTCCTTTTATACTCAAAAGTGTTCAAAATGTACTGCCAAGTTTCAAACTGAGAAGGAATTGACCATCCACGTGAAATGTGTACACGAGTCGGGCAAAAATACAATAGCCTGTCCTCTCTGTGGTAGAGAGTTCGGAACTCGATCAAATTATCAAATGCATCTTAACCGTCACGTGAATGCAGAAAGCGTTGAAAATGCATTCAAATTATGGGAACAGTGGCCAATAAGAAACAGAGAAGGTATCAAGCCTCAGTTTGCCTGTAAATTTTGCTTGATGCGTCACCATCACCATCATAGTTTTCTCACCCATATGAAAGATCAACACACAGATAAAACTAAAGACTCATCTTTCCCATGTCCATATTCTTGTGACATGAATGCGGAATCTATTCGACTGTTTGTAGACCATGTAAAGACAAACCACAGTGAAAAATATTTTACAAAAGGGTCAGCCACAAAATCACTGAGATTCAGTTACGAACAAACTTGGAGAGACCTATCCACTAAAAAAGATGTATACAGATATCGGTCAAAGTGTCACATTTGTGGAAAAATATTCAGCTCTGGCTATATACAAACACATTTAGAATCTCATCAAAAAGTTAAAATAGCGAAGCCATTTTCCTGTGCTATTTGCTCTATTGGTTTGAAAGATCGTTATAATTTACGAAGACATTTTATGATTCATTTAGAAAACAACCCATTCATTTGCCGATTTCCTGGCTGTAATCAAAAGTTTCAAGATGAATATTATCTTCAAAAACATGTCGATCGTCATGTTGGATCAAACTTTAAAACATGCCAGGAATGCGGTGTCACTTACAAAGATATAAATCAGTCGGTTCATTCATGTAGTTCTGAACCAAACAAAGTAAATACAAGAGCAGACGGACTATTATATGCTAAAACTTGTCGTGTTGGAGTAAACCCTGATTTCCAAATTCCAACTGGGTTAGCAGCAATGGGATTAGTACCATCCACTGTGGAAAACCATGCAGCATCGAAAAGTATTTCGAGAGAAAATATAAAAGTGGAGAACAAAGATCATATTCGGAGAATAGAAATTGAGAGTGTACATCTTGTAGATAAGATAGTGGAAACCACCAATGGCCCAATTCACATAAAAGGAGAAAGACTAAGCCCGATAAGAGAAATTAATGTTCCAGTCAACTCTAATCAACCGGATGTCACAAGTCCCGAGCCGTCAAACAGTGATCATTCAAATGAACCAAATGCTTCAAAGTTAACTTTAAGAGATACCACCTTACTGGATTTGATTGTGAAAGATCCAGTCTATCAACGGATTATAAAAGAAAAACCAGAATTTAAAGAAGCCATTTTGGGACGCTCAATGATATATTCGATTCCCAAGACGAAATTTCCTTGTGATAAATGTGGTTTGGTTTTTTCTCGCTACTTCAGTTTAAACCTACATAAGTGCAAATTAGCAAAGAAGGAAAAACTCGACCAAGCAATGGAAGTTAACGAACGGGATCATTGCGAAATTAAAATTATGTGCGGGGCTTGTGGATATCAAGCTACATCAGGAGATGATATGAAGCGTCACATGAAAACAGCACCTGATCACGGAAAGAACAAAAAATATCGTTGCACATACAAAAGCTGTGGACTTTCATTTCATACTGCGGTACAGCTTAAAATGCACATTACAAGGATACATTTAAGTGTAAAAAACTACCACTGCAACGTCTGTGATAAAAGCTTCTCAACAAAATCTGCTTTACGAAAGCACAATTTTGGATGGCATTCCAATGTAACCGATGGAGAGAAGTCTCAGTCATTCAAATGCAGTAAGTGCAACCTTAAATATTCTTCGAAACCAGCGTTGCAACGCCATAAAAAGCAAGTACATTTAAATACAAATGAACTAAAGAAATTCAAGTGTCAAATTTGTGGCGATGAGCTTGCCACTAGGCATACGCTTAGGCGACATATTGTCTTAGTTCATACTGATAAGGGACGAGCGTTAAAACCAAGCGATATCGCAGACGACGCCGTACCTTCAAACGGGGATAATGCAAACAATGCCAGCACACCAATAGGACAACCAAGGGGTAACAGAGACAAGTTGAGTGAAGACAATGACGTTGACATTGGTGATGGGATAGCGATTTTAGGATTTTGATGTGAGAACTGTTGCATGTAATGTATTTAATGTTATATTTTGTGTCCTTCTTCAACATGTATGTATCTCTTTGTATTTTGTTCATCTATTTAATTGAAAAATAAAAACCATTGATAGAGATAGGCTATCTTTCACAACTGTACTTACATGCAAACACTCACTCTGTACAACATTATATTTCTTGGACAAATATTCGGACGATGTGGACGGAGACGGAGATACTGACGGGGAAGTTTATTTGTAGAATTAATTCAGAGCTAAGCATAACCTGAATTTATTGACTTCACTTCATTAATATTTATTTACCATTTCCTGTTCATAACCTTGTGCATGTGTTTATTACGCGCCAGCAATGTGCCAGGATATTCATAGTTGATTGAGGCACGCGTATCGCGTATTTGACTTTCATACAAAAGTTGATTTTCATTTGATCGTGTGATCCATGCAAATAGATGCATTTTGTTATATTTGTATTGATATTTTTATGCTTTCTGACAATCTCAAATTTACAGTACTTGCGAAAACTCAACTCGTTCTAATCGTAAGTAAGTACTAAAAATGTGGACTGCCTCGGCCTGTATGCACATCTCATCTTCAAAAAGGATTAATATAAGAGTTAAATAAATGTCGCACCACCATTAGTGTCAAAATCCTACGTACGTATCAAAAGATAATAATGTAAATGATTTATTATCAATATAGGGAAAGTTTCTTATCGTGTGTACGCGTACGGTAAATAAATGTAAATGAATTACAAATTTTTCAGTTTCATGTACATACTTATTTGGGAAATCCAACATGGTCAATAGTCGATAAGATATTCCATCTTGTAAATGTCAAAAATTCATTAAAGCAGAAAAAATGTGCTTAAAATCACGATATAAAATGCTTTTACTTGTTCAATTTTAAGTGCCTGCCTGCCTTCATGCATTTGTAAGTGTTCTAGCATACCTATATATATCCAACGAATGAATATGAACTCCAGAAGTTTAATTTTTTATTATAGTTCGTCCTGGACCGAGTCGACACAAAATTCATAGTCCATTCCACCAAACCTAATCAAAAATGAATTACAAGCTTCTGATTTTCATCTGTTTCATTGGTTTGCAGTTTACTACTGCCAATGATATTTTAACCTCACCACTCCTGACAAATTGGGGGGTAAGCTTTCTCATAATAATCTGTTAAATATTAAAACATTACAAATGGGTGATCTGCGATTTCGTATTTAGATATGGGGAGAGTTTCAGCGCTGTCCAGCAGGAACTAAAGTTATCGGGTTTCAGCTAAAAACAGATACATGGCAGTCATGGGATATTGTCATTGACGATACTTGCCTAAATGGAATAAAATTTTACTGCGGTTATCCGTCAACATCCGGTCCAGGACAGCCAGTTGATACTATCACAAGTTCAGAAGGAAACTGGGGAAAATGGGGGAAAATCTTTTGGTGTGACGGTCTTGGCTTCGCACGTGGGTTTATGCTTCGGTCCGTTGAAGAGACAACTGCCACTGTGGACGAATCTGCTACCAACAATATTAGAATTCTCTGCTCTGAAGGCACACAATTCATTGAAGGCGATGGCGAACGATGGGGTGAATGGACTTCTCCTAGAATTTGTGGAGCTCAACAGTATATCTGCGGCTTGCAGACACAAATTGAGCCACCACAAGGAATTAGTAAGTGAACTTAATTAGCATATTTAACACAATATTTTGCACTTGTATCTAAAATTATATTATTTTTAAAGCCGTTGATGATACATCGTTGAACAATATTCGGGTTGAATGTTGCAATCTGACAAAAGAAGAATTGCTGACTTACGGACTACTCAACAGCACCCAGATAGCATAAATATAAGTTTAATAGAAATGTGCTAGGCTAAAAGATCCAATGCAAGAATCATACTCAATGAACTAATCGCATTTTTATAATGTACCCAATACATCACGTATGTTCGAAAATAAAGAATTCTCATTATTCCTCATTGTTTTGAATGTTACTAATTTATCAGTCGTAATTATTGTTTTGGTAAATTAAGCTGTTAAGCTGTATTGTATGAACCACTGAGGTGAGCTAAGCAGTGTTCTTAGTAATCTTAGGTATGAACACTCGTTCATTGGGTTCACCTGTATATTGAGATGAACATGAACATGAGTTTGAGACAACGAGACAACATATAACAATTCAAATCGCTATGGTTGAAGTGAGCTCACAAAATTCAATAGATCTCAAAACTCATAAGAATACAAACGTTCCACCAACAAAAGATCAACGATTTTTATATGGTAGGTCCGTGTCCGTAATTTTATCCGTAGTAAGATAATTTTTTAAAAATATTGTGCTTAGTGGACTATGTATGGAGAGTGAGAAGTTTGAGTTCGTGACAGCTACTGTTTCAAATCATCTAGCAATACAACACAACAATGGCAATCGCAGCTTACAAAAATGAGACATTGTTAATGATCCCAGCTTTAGAAGATTCTGATTGTAGACGTTTTTGCTTTGAGTACTTAAATTATTATAAGATTCCATTTCCATTTATTTTTTGAATGAAGCAGCAATAAAGGAATGAAAATTCATAATTTAGATCTTGTCGACTATATGATGATGAGTTACGAAGCATGTGCATTTCTGCTCATCGAGAATGTGATTGTCTTCAAAAGAAAACTTATGTTCAAAACCAATTGCACCCATTTCTTTCAAGCGATCCTTCCATCGAGAATTGCAACAAATATTGTCGAAAGTATGCCGAAATTTTATAAGTTGAGTTGTAATACCATTAGATCAGCTTTGATTAACAATAAGCGAGGAGTTTATGTTTACTTGTTTGCCTCCAGAGGATCCTGTCAAAAATATTTTAAATTAGACAGTTCCGCCTTTAGTGAATGCGTTGGAGCAATATTACTCTGTAATTGTCACGACATTTTACGTGCTGAAAGCCTAATTGGCATTGGGCCGATGTCTATGATTATCGACGATGAAAGTCAAAGTCAGTTATCTACTGAAAATGGTTTCCCGTATGAATGTAACATTATTACATAGTATGCAATTTTTTGAAGTTTGGAAATCTCTATAAAATTTCTTTTCGCTTTAGAAAATGGTTAATAATCTCTCTATTACTCGTAACTGTCTTGAGCGCTGTCGGTGTAATGTTTATGATTTGTAAAGCATGGCGACGATACAACCGAAGGGTAATGAATGCAGAAGAAGGTGTGCACGCAATCTTGGAGCATTTATCATGAAAAAGTACTTTTCCAAATGAATACTTCAGAAAAAACAATTTTAATATGTTATCTTCAACTATGAGCACAGGTGCTATTCAAAATGACGGAGATGTCAATACTCCTGAAGTAATTGACGCTCAGAACTTTATTAGCCAACCTGAGCAACCTCCTATTGTAAGCAATAATAACGACATCGCTCACGCTGACTTTAATGATCATTTTAAGTTTGGAAACGGAAGGAATCCATGTTAGCTTTAAAGGAAAAGAATAGATTTGTAAACTAAGCAATAATGCAATTAGGAAAATATAACAGCTAATTTTAAATATGAATGAAATTAGTGGGCGTTTACGCATTTCTGTATTTAAATACTACTTGAATAAAATAAATATTCATCACCGGTTTTTACGCCCTCGATGTAGTTTGGAATCTTTAAACTCGTTGTGTACTCTAGAAAATAAAGGCAGTATTAAATTTCTGACTTTCAAAATTTTTGTGTCAGTTTTTACATGCATGCAAATTGTACTGATTACTGGGCATTATATACTGAGCAAACTAAATCAGAGTAAAAATCTATGCATTTTTGACATTTTATTTACACGCGATTTCTGCCTGGGATTTTATGAGCTCATTTTACTCATGCGATAATTGTTGATTGCTGTAAGTTGAGATAAACCATGTATGTGAACAGCGCATATCTCATCAATACCACCGACTACACAGATGACAGATAAGATTCGTAAGGTATAAAATGCTTTTATATACGTATCAAAATTATAATCTATGAAAGCACGATGATGTAAAGCCACAAAAACCTAACTATAAAATAGTAATTTATTGTCAACTAATTTGACAACGTGTAACTGTCCGCATGATTGATCGCTAAATCGTGGGGCGTGAGCTTATAAAATATTTATATATAGTTTTTTACTATTTAAAATTAGTCAATTGATCCAACATTAAAAAATCATATGTGTAAATTGGCGATTGGTATATCTATATATTTGTAAGCCTCGCTACAAGTACAAACCTAACACTTATTACACGAATTGTTATAATTAAGGATCTTTAAACATGTGATCGACAGGTGTTTGTGTACGGGCATCATACACCTGTTGCTTCAATTTCAAGTTCCATATCCACCTGCAAATTCGTCGGGATCCCGTGCTCGACGATGAGATAGATAACCAAAGACTACAATGGCATTTTCAGAGGCACAAAACGTCACAAGGTTTTCTACTGGATGGTCCATTGCTTAAGACAATTTCCATCATTTCTATCTCACTCTGCTTTATTTCTTTGAAAAAAAGATTTTTTAAAAATCAACATGGTGTGCTGCTGTGGCGGAATTTTAAGCTGGTTAGTAATAACCGGCATTTTCCTTATTCTTGGGATAGTTTTCAGTAAAAAGGATCCCCCAAAAATTGGAGGAGTTTACACTCAACCTGGAAAGTATTATTATGTGAAACTCGTTTTCTTTATTTTACTTATGAAATTTCGTAAAGTAAGTAATCACCAAATAAAAATCTTTTCTTCGAAAAAAATAAACAGTGGTATATATATTTATGATTCATATAACTAAACGTAAACTTAATTAGTGGAAGGACAGTAGAAATACAAAGGACGCTTCGAAAGATCACACTAAAGAGGAAACATACCAATCAGGCTATGGAACAAAATCTAAAACAAGTCCTTCGGAAATGGACAAAGTTCAACCGTTATCTGATCACTTTCAAGCAATCGATGCAATCTACTTCAATGGAGCTAATTCGAATGGATTTTGCATAATAACTGGAACAGCCCGACGCCCTCATGAAGTCGTAAATGGCTTTTTAATATTAAGGTTAGCGAGCAGCAACGCAGAAGCTGAAATACTTTCTCGTATTTTTTAACTTTTAATTTTTAATTTACAGAATCCCTGAACTTGGGTACCTTCTTTCTCCAAAGCTTCCTGACTGTCAGCTTTTTGGAGGAAGTAGTGAATTTTTTGGAGCAGAAGGTATGAGATATGAACCTGTGGTACCAATGAAACACTGGAAACTTCAATACAATGGTCAGATGAAGTACGTAGGTAAAATCACTTGATTGCTCTGGATTCCCCTAATTGTCCCGTATAATATTCCCCTTTTGCGTCCTTCTTTAAGAATATCTGATGATAGTGGAAAAGTTTTCAATGTTCGCCTAACCGCCGACTGGAAGTCAGATCTTCAATACTTTGATTACGATACGGATGTGCCTCCAATGACAATGGCACGAGCAATAGCGAAAGAGTCGTGGAGTAGAGAATACTTTCAACAATTAAAACAGTACGTCAAAGAAATTAGTTATATAATTAGATATTATGTGACAAAAACGGGAACATGCATAAAAACATATTGTGTTTGTGTGTTTAACATAGAGCGCATCAGACTCATTATGAACAAGTAAGTATAATTTACAAATGCTATCATCTTTGGTCATCATGACAAGTGATTAGTTTTTGTTCTATTAGCATGGAACAATTTCTGGGGAAGTTGAAGTAGATGGAAAAGTATACAAATTTACCTCTCCATCCATGCGAGATCACAGTTATGGTATTGATTTTAAACTCAATAATTTTGATAGAAAATAAGAAATGGTGAAAGTAGATTTTATTGTAAAAACACTTTTTCCAGGTGTGAAGCGAGATTGGAATTTATTGTACCGCTACATGTTCCACATGTTCAGCCTAGAGGACGGCCGAAGATTTGATGTTGGCAATGTTTGCCAGCCAGTAACAGCCTCGCAGTAAGTTGAACTCAATTACAGACTAAATTACATGATTAAAAATTTAATTTAATTAACAATCAACAGGTTAGAATTAGGCTATATGTATGACTTTGATGGGTCCCTTCACGGTCTGTCTTCAGTAGAAATGCCACTATATCTATATGGGGAAACGGGAAATCCCCCCACGGACTATGGTTTTCGTATGACAGCCACAAACGGAAAATCCTACTATGTTCAAGTAAAAGTTTTGGAAACCGTTGAGCTCAATATTGGCTGGGAATGGGAAGCTAGAATTGTGGAGCGTCGTTGTAAGTTCATTATAGACGGTATTGAAGGATACGGTATTTCAGAATGCATGTATCGACACACTAATGGAAGGCCACAACAATACTCATCTTCAGATCCAGAATGGACTAAAACTAAAAAGCTAATTTAAGGATAAGCTCGAAAGATGAAATGGAATAAACAAAATAATATTCTGCACAACAGAAATCTTTCATTCTTCATAGCATTCATTCATTTTACTGCTGATTTATTGCTGATGCACTTATGCTCTATCTACACTTACACCGCTCATAATAATTGTAATAAATGCTAACCATTCCTCTTTCATTAAAAGTTGCCAGTTCCGAACATTGTACTATTCTGGATTAGGTGGTACATTAAGTACTATACTGTTAACATTTTTTCAAATAATGCATCGTCTAACGAAGCAAGCTATTGCACATTTCTGAAGCAAAATGGACACATACGTAATACATTATGAATTTATGAACAATTTGCAATTGGATAAGACAGAAGGTAAGTACTTATCATAAACGCACATGAACACGCATATTAGGCAAGAAGGAACGAGGATGTTTTGGGACTTCTTGGGGGGAGTTGCGAATGTGTAAGTAAGTAAAAGTGCAGTAGTGAGAATGTGAGTGACTTCATAAGAAAGAACTGTTTATGTACTGTGCACATACGTTGAAACACAGTGCCCATCATATGGCGTATAATATTTTCCGCGAAGTAAAGGAAAGTGCGGCTTACTGCCTGTGTCTACCTCTTTGGTTGTGGAAGTTGTCATTGCTGGTGCTGCGATAAGAGTTGTTGTTTTTGTTTGTTTCTATCAGACGCTGGTTGATGGTGAGAAGTGTAAAAAAGTAAAAGTTGTACCCTTGTACCTTTACTTTGTTTCTCCTAAAACTTTTCAGTATTAGCAGGAAGTCAAAAGGATATTTGTGTGTATCAAGCTAATAGTCTTCACGGTCAACGGTGGTAGAAGTTAAAAGTGATCATGTCCGGAACGGAAGACGACGTAATGGTTATCGATGAAGGGAGCGATGTAGAAGAAGTGAAAAAAGAGTCGAGGAAAACAAAAAGCAAACAAGTGTCTCCTAAAAAACATTCTCAAAGTCCTAAAAAGGATATGCCTCCACCAGTTGCTGGAGATGATTCAAATTCAAATGTACCTTGGTAAGTGTTACAAATATAAACAAAATTGTTGATGTACACAGGTCAAACCATGTTAGATATTTTGTAAAGTTAAATGGTATCTTCTTATGCATGAGAAAGAATGACGAATCAAAAGACGTTTCATTTGTTTTTAAAGGATCGAAAAGTACAGACCTCAAAAGTTTGAAGAAATTGTTGGGAATGAGGAAACGATTGTAAGACTGTCCGTTTTTGCGAAAACTGGGAATATGCCAAACATAATCCTTGCGGTAAGGAGTAATAAGCTACAAACTTATGAGCAGTCAGGAACGTTGAACGTTAGAACTTGTTAAATATTATTCACTGGTTTTCCAATTTGCAAAACTACTAAAAATTATTACTAAAAATCGAAGTGAAGACTGCATGTACTTTTAACAATTTATGTATCGTAGAGTAGATAAATATGATCCGGAAATTTATATATTGTGTCTCTAGTGGAAGAGCATGGTTTGTATACTGTGAATTGGGAAAGACACGTTAATAAAGAGATGTTTAATGTTTAATGTTTAACATTATTTTATTACAGGGACCTCCAGGTGTTGGAAAGACTACGACAATTCTGTGTCTTGCAAGAATATTGTTGGGCGAACATTTTAGAGATGCTGTGCTAGAATTAAATGCATCAAATGATCGAGGAATTGACGTTGTTAGAAACAAAATTAAGTTATTCGCTCAACAGAAGATATCACTTCCTCCTGGGAAGCATAAAATAATTATTCTTGATGAAGCCGACAGGTACATAAAAGATAAAACATTTCGAAATGTTATAGTGCAATGCGGTTTTTTAAAATAAGTTACTTATGTTGCTGACATTATTAATCATTAATCAATCATATTATTGATTTTTGAAAATGTAAGTTTTTGACTGGCAACTTGTATTATCGTATTGTGCCTTTCTCTTATTGATTATTTGGTCCACACTGGACAAACTATGTGTTGTAGATTAATCACACCGACGAAGGTATTCAAGCAATTGTTTTCACAGCCCAAGGAGATATGCGTCAGGCCCTGAATAACTTGCAAGCTACTTTTCATGGTTTTGGTACCATCACTCCGGACAATGTTTTTAAAGTATGTTGATTTCTAGTCTATCCATCCATCCCGATCCCGACAACTGCGGGCGGCGACTGCTGCCAATTTTATAATTTAATACATAACTTGTGTATTTCAGGTGTGTGATGAGCCATCGCCGGTTGCCGTTCAGCAGATGTTGGAACACTGTAATATGGGGGATATTGAAGAAGCGTACAAAATAATGAGCCATTTGTGGAAGATGGGGTATTCGGCTGAGGACATAATTTCCAATATCTTCCGAGTATGCAAAAACTGTTCATTCCCTGAAGTTATTAAACTACTTTTCATCAAGGTATTTATTGTGTAGCTATTTAATTTGATGTTCTTATTCTTTTTTTGCAATGTTATGAACTGTTCATGTATTTGTTGTTATTCTGTAGCATATTGGATTAACTCACATGAGAGTTGCAGAAGGAATGAACTCACTGATACAACTTACCGGCCTTATTGCTACTCTTTGTTCAATTAGTAAGAAATAAACTTGTAAATCTTAAGCAGCATTTTATTGTACATTCAATCTACGGACTGCTGCTAACATGCTTCAAGTACTGTCTTTTCGGAATTAACAACTAACTAAATAAAGACAATATGCGGGCACGATTAGAGTTGTACATTGTTAAGAGGTAATTTTTCTACGCAAATACGAAAATCAAATAGTAAACTCTTCTTCGGTGATATAGTCGTTCTGAAAAAAATATCCACACAGCCATAATCCAACCTGTAAAAATGACAAGAAATGCCGTGAACACGTCTGTTATGTGAACAGGATCCACTACAATGTGTCCGTCATCATATTGCTGTTTAACGCAGGTCACGGCACTTTTGCTATCATAAGCATTTTTATAACGATAGTTGAGACCCCGCTCCAGAATGATCAGTAGCCTGTATAAAAATAGTTTAATGAAGACGAACAATTAACTATTAGCATAATAGTTTTTTGATTATGGAATAGGTTTAGTTTTGGCCTTACTTCTCACTAAATAACTCATGGAATTGAGATCCCTTATTTACGAACATCGAACTTTTATAAGGGACATTTTGAGCTGGTAGACTGTATATATTAGAGCAAAGAAACTTTTCCGTGAAATTCTGTCCAGCTGCGGTTTGGTAAAACAGATCTGGGTAGGATAAAAATGCATTTTTCCCATCTATTATATGAGTGATTTCGTTTTCAGTATTAGTTGTGATTACTTTCTGGGACAAACTGAACGTGCCTATCATTTCCTGCATTAAATGAGCAATAAAAAATAAAATATGTCAGTATTAATCTAAAGCAAGATATATATAATCCAAATTCCATTTTACTAGCCTCCAGAAGTAATTTCGTCGCACCGCTGTATTCATGAACTGTGAACTTAAAGTCACGTTCGATTAAATCTTCGAATGATTTGACGGCCAGGATCTTTACCGTTAAAAATGAAACTATTGTTGCTGAATACGCTACATAAGACACTAATGCCATAAGTGAACCAATGTAGAAAATAGTTTTGAATATTGTTGTGGTTGGACATGCATACCAAGCTAGGGAAGAGGTAACAAAGTAACGCAATTTAGTCATAACTGAACATAATATAATTGTTTTCATGTTCCTGGGTTCATTTACATTTCTGACAAGTTACTGCAATTGTCCACATTCCGATTTCTTTGACAAAATGAGCATCTTTTGAGTAGCAAGATTCCCCATTCCTTTTAGCTATCCACCCCCAACCATGAACACAACCAATAAGTAATATCCACGTTGAAATTAATGTTATCCAAAGAGAAATTTTGAAAGGGGCACTAACAATATTCCTTATAGAGTTAGCTGAAGGCTGCTGAAAGAAAGCTTTATATCTAAAACAAAATAAAAAGTTATATTTTTTTCTTTCGAGTTAGGTGCGGTAGTATATTGTTGTACATATAACTGTACGGTAGTAATTAATTTGCTTATTACATTCCTGAGTATGTCGGTTGAAGGAATGTATACGCTTGAGCTCTTTCTGGATAAACTGAGGCTTGGTTAAGTGAAATATCCTCTACTTGTGACTGCAAAGGACGGACTGGTTGTGATTGTGACGGTGATGTGCGTTGGAAAGGATCCCGACTCATTAAGACAACTTCCTCACTGTTTGATTATGATTCGTGATAAGTACAGCAATAATCAGTAATTACGGCAAATAACGAAGACACCCTATGTAGGTAATCAACATTTAAAAACTGTGTACCTGAAATTCATAATGACTTCCATATCCCTATAAATACTAACTGAAAATCCACGTTCTAGAGTTACATTACTTCCGTTTATACCTTGCTTGATTTCAAACCAATCAGAATAGCCTGGGGCATTCTTTATTGCATTGCATGGAAAAGAGGAAACATAAATGGCAAAATAATTATCACATTTGCATACGCAGCATGAAACTTATTACGCACCTAAGTATACTTTTAATGACATATTTTTTAAAGTTTTACCTGTATGGACGCAACAATTGGAAGCTGCTTGAAATTCGAACGTCTCCTACATCTTTCCAAGAATATGTACCAATTAATCTTTTCTATTGTCGAGGATATTTCTTTACCATCTTCGCATGATTTTGGTTCATGGTTATTTCGCCCTTGGGGAAAGCTACCCTGTTCAGTGACTTCTCGCAATACGAATTTTCTTTTCAATGTATAAGCTTCAAATAACGAGAGAAAGAGATTGGATTGGGATCTCGTACTGTTGCCCTTTTGGACCATGAAGAAAAAGAAAATTCCACTGTCTATTGAAAAATTTGATTGGTTTTTGAGAAACCAAACTTTTAACAATTCTTTGCTTGGACGAGATATTTTTTCCTCATTACGAAACACTTGTAGAGTTTCTGACCACAAGAAGACAATAATCGGCTGCCACACCAATTTACTGTTGGACCGAAGATATTCTAGCATTTCATCAACCTACAATAAGAGAAAATATTTTTGGAACACTGGAAACTGAGCACAACTAAATTCGGTTTCGTTTTATCACAAACCTTAGCCAACAGCATCTCCATTTGTGGACTTGAACCCGAAGTAAAAATAAAATTTGTCCGCATATTTATCGTATGATTATGATAATCAAACCCAGATTTTGGTTGGGCTATGTTGAATTGCAGAAAGAAACTTATATTAGCTTGCAAAAAAAATTCTGCCGTTAGGAAGGAAATAGGCATATTTTCTGGATATGAGCAAGACCGTCTCACACTATCATCTCTGTTTCTTTGCATGTTTATTGATGTAGCTTGAATTAAAAAGTCATCGGAGACTAGCACAACTTCTTCGTTGAAGAAAATACAACGCTGTATGTAAGAAATAGTGTGCAACAATGCAGAACGCTGACGGACACTCACAATACCTTCTTGGTTATTAAACAATGAAGGACAACAAAGATTACAAACTCCTATAATATTGGACTTTTCACTCGTACACTGCGAAATTAGTGAAAACAGAGCCGCCATTCTTAATAATGGGAACATGTACTTGTACCAGAAATAGGAGCTCCTGCCGTTTAGGAAATTGCAAGAAAAACGCATTTTGAATGAGCCGGGAAACTATATTAAAGTCCTTGTACATAATTTTATTAGGATGTATTGTAAAAATGTTAGGAGGTCGTAGTAGGTAAGTAGTATAAGAAAAATCGGAACGTGAAAACCAACTGCATGAATTCGCTTGAAACATAAAACGTACTGCCTAATGCCTATTTTATTTCAGGGCGAACATTGATGTGTGGGTGTGTTGCAAAGGCAGTTTACACTATTACACTATTTTTTATGATCCACTAATTGTCGGAGTCGGAACCATATATATACTAAACTAGAACTTTAATAAATATTTTTTGCAGATGAAAGGTAGGTCCTGCGGACGGTTTGTCAAGTTTTTTGTGGACTACAAATTTGTCTAAGAATGTCGAAAAATAGAAAAGTATATTCTGCGGATAGTCGGCGAGGATTTTTTGCAGACTGAATTTTTTTCAAATGCCTAAAAATAAAAACTCGCCAATTATGAGTTTAACCTGCCAATTCAACTTGTACGTTGCATCGGCATATGAACAGCTTGAAACGTAGAGTATATAGATGATAACT
Organism: Sinodicranocentrus sp. ZH6; assembly: GCA_027743935.1. NCBI lineage: Eukaryota > Metazoa > Arthropoda > Collembola > Entomobryomorpha > Entomobryidae > Sinodicranocentrus > Sinodicranocentrus sp. ZH6. The sequence continues at coordinate 15,308 of JAHZNA010003147.1, read as the reverse complement.
TTAATAGTTTTTTGTAGTTATATTATCGCTTTATGAAACTTAAAAGATTCAACAGTATTCCCATAATATGAGAAATTAAGAACAAAGGGGATGTCTTCATCAGCAGGAGTTGCACTGTTGACCTTGCATCACAATTTTATTTTAATTTTAAAACATTAGCACAAGATATTTTCAAGATTTCTCCTACTTCTCCTTGCGAGTATTTGCATCGGTATGCAAATTCTTAATGCATCTCTAATGTATCAAATTATTCATACTGAGGAAAATGTCTCATGCATCTTACGTGTCTGCCATTTTTCTTGTCCTCAGGAGGATGTTCCTCAAAATTTTGCCAGTTATTTCATGCGGACAAAAAAATGCAAAAAAATCCGCAAAACATTAGCTTCATCCGCAGGATATACCTTTTTGTCCGTATCAATGCCCTGTAATATTGTGCTTGTAGATAACATTACATACATTTAGTGAATGTTGCTAATATTTCACCTGTGCAGCTTTGGAAGATATAATCTCTTGATTGAAGCGAAACCGATGTTTACGTTTCGATAACAGATCAACGTGGGCGAACAGTTTTGTTATTTCTACGCAGTAATATGCTGTAAATTGTTTACTTAGCATTAAAACGTCTCAATTGGTACTTCAAAGCCATCCAGAACTATATAATTAAATTCATAGTATAGAAGCTTTTGTAACTCTCCTTTCTATCTACGCTACCATTTTCGAGGATATCAAACTTTAATTGTGTATACTTATTACTTTATCGAAGCTAAGTATCTCCAGTAGTACAGGTTACCTCGAAAGCAAACCATTAAACCTAGCTTCGTTAGCTCAATTATTAGTGAAAGAGATTGTCAATAAATGTCTCGAAATTCATCCTCTGTCAAAACGGTAAGAACATTAAAGCATGCTTTATAAATATTATTTTCATAGCATTAGTTCCTCTAATGGGATCTCGATATTCTCGATATCCAACGAAGACCATATACAATATAGGTTTCGTCCAACAACAACTACACGTTATGAACGTTTTTGATTAGCCGTTAAAGTTGGGTGATATATATGCATTAACTTATGAAAATTTGGCAAATTGTCCTTGTTCACTTTCGTATTTAACTTTGTTGCAAAAAATGTTTGCTTCAATTAAATTATGTCTATCGAGATATATATCATGTTATATTTATTCAAGATATACATACGGGGTGAATTTAAACATTATTATATTACATATATATATATATAAACATTATAGAAATGTTGAATTAATTTTTTAAATCCAGGTTTAGGTATTTACCTATTTGTACAGATGCGTTTAAATACACAAATAAAAAGTTTGAAAGTTCATGCTTGTTTCTTAGGGCGTTAGTGGGGGTTGAAAGTACCCGACCAACAACGACGCGAACCATAGCACCTACATAATTTTAATTCTTCGCCAGCGCATTCACCTCCACCACAGGATGATCTATTTTTGCAAATTGTGTCGCATCTGCCGCATTGTGCGTCAACTGAAAATTTAACAATTGAGAACACTCTATTTAAACAAATTTCTTCACTAATTGAGAAAATGTTATTTTTTAATGTTTACCAGTTCGAGTGGAAATTGTACAAAATACAAGCATCACAAACAGAAGAAATACTTGGTATTTCATGTTCATTGATGATTTATGTTTTACTCCACCTTTTGTACAAGTCACCCTTAACAATCGATTTATATGTGGATTAAACCGCAGATTGGGGTTTCAATACCGTAAGAGACTATTAATTATTTTTAATACGTTTTAGCAAACTAGCGGTCTCAAGACAGAGTACCTAATCGCATAGACTGCTTGTTCTTATACTGATTTCAGAACGTGAGCATGAAATGTTGAAGCATTTGACCACGACGAGCATTAACGTTGGCGTTGAGTATTCCTAGCACACTTTCAACATTTAAAGGATGCAATATTTTTCACATATTTTTCAATTCGTGAACTGGTTTGTAAATGAACAATTTCACTTTTTTTGATGATTTTCAAGATGAAAAAAGTTGTACTAGGCAGTCGACAATCGAGAATCCTTCAACATACTGGGTGGCATATCATTGTTCCAAATTTTCCCTCTTAAAATGCATGATTTCGAAATATTCATTTACTCACAACTAACAAATTTTGCAAGCAAGCAATCTTTTGAAGCAACGTACGTGTATAATAAGAATAACCAATCGTATTATTATAATATCATTTTGCATACCTATATACATGCGATTATTAAACCACGAGATTTGCCGTTAAAGTAGAGGTAAGCAAACATTAATAAAAAGTGTGAAAACAAGTTAAGAAATAATGTCAAAAACAATATAATCCATTGGTAGCTGTTGAATTGAATGGCAAATGACAATAACAGCATTTAGTGTTTGATGAAAACGAGAATTTCATTGTCAACCCAGCTAAATAAATTGCTCGGGATGGATTGAGATGACGCTGTGCGTTAATTTTAAGAAATATTGTTTTTAAGAATGAGGTGATAGGATACGTTCTAGTATAATCATTCGTGATCGTGATACTGGCTTGCTTAAAACTTTATCAATCAATATATCATAGATTTTTACAATTTGACGCTGGCTCCATCCTATTAGCCCTACATACATACTCTATATACCTACGTCATTTTTAATGAAAACAATTGACAACACAGCAGGACCTATAACTTGCTTCCTGTTGTAAATCAGTTATACTGCAAGGTGGCATATGATATTTCTGGCAGAAACGATGGGGAATAAATTATTGTAAAATACATTCACTCGCAAAATGTTTGTCACGGTTAGACTAGGATACAAGGTTACTTTTGCTATGATAGCGGGCGAATAATTTGAAAACAGACTATATTTACTGATGTATTTATATCGACCTTACACAAATAAACGATTCACAAATATTATTAGCCAGTAGCCAGTTTTCTGATAAATATCGAATATGGTTCGTTAGGTGATATTTGGCTTTATTGAGCTAGGCAAAATATTCCAAAAAAGTGCTATGTAGTACCACTAAAGAGATACTTACATAATATTAGTCTTGAAAAGTTGAATTAACTGCCTATTATTCTGACAAAAACCTTGCATCTACGCGGATTTCATGAAATTTAATGTCTTACGAAATGTCACAGAAGGTTTTAAATTGGTAGGTAGGTAAGGTAATATATATTACGTGTCTTTGAATTTGCATGAGAACGAGAAGTGGTTTTGAACTGAAGTCAATCAATATTGAATGTCATGTCATGTTAATAGTACTTATAGCTGGGCTATCATCAAACATAAGTTTGTAGAACAGTACTCATGGTTTACATTTTTTAAACCTTTCGATAGGATCTCTCTGTTTCCAGTAAGTACTGAAATGATGTATTTTTTTGAAAATAATTATGGGTTATTAAAATTTTCAAAATTTGGGTGGGTACGACGAGAGACCCCATTACGGGAAATTACCATCTCGAAGGATCAAGATAGGATTTTATTTCATTAGGTTAAGGATAGGTAGGTTTTTGAGGAGTAATTCTAACTAGGATCAATGTATTAGGGAAAGGAGCGATGCTCTTAATGAAATTTGCAATTCCGTGTGTCGGTCGGTCTGTGTGTTATTGCTCTAGTGTCTCAGTTCAAATTTTTCAAAATTTGATTTCACCAATCAATGTGTAATGTTCAAATCTCAGCGCCTATAACTTTTGAACAAATTCCGTTCAACCAGTTTTACGGCCACAATTAATGGTTTAGAAATTTCAAATGACATCATATGTGTAATATGTAATATGTAATTCAAAAGCTTGTCAAAAGTTAAGTCAATTAGTGTATTTTTTAAAAATTGTCTTCAGGTCGTTTTAAAGGTCAAATGCAATTTTTCTCTCACTAACTGAGCTCCTTAACGCAGTAATTTGACAAGTCGTTTTCTTTTTCTTGGACTCGTACTACATTAGTGTGGAAGGAGTGGAACCTGGAATTCTAAGTTCTGTAATGTGTTGTATACTGTATACTGTTGAATTTTATCCGAATGAGTCTCGAAATCAAAAGCACGTTTATCTAACAACGAGCATATATATTTTTTAAATTAAAAATACGTTAATACATACGTTAATGATCCTCTTGTCTTCAATTTTATAACTTCTACGGCTTAGATTATATGCAATGAGGCAACCTATATTTTAAAATGTGATTGGTTAGTTACGTAAGGATTTTATTTCTTACAATTCCCGAGTATATTACCAGATTAAAAAATTGAATTGATACTGTACCCTGTACCTGGTTGAAAACATATATAAATAAATAAACATAACTATTAAAAAGAATCTGTTTTATCTTTCGTATGAGCTTTTCATGCAGCTATATAAGTTTTGCTTACGAAAAACATTACAGTCAGTAAATAAGTACGATACCTATAGCTATATGCTCCTTCACAAGCAAATAAAATACTTTCATAATTTGCAAAACGAGTCCAAATTCAAAGTCCAAAGTTTCCTAATGTTTTCCAAATATTGGTATTTCCTCACGAAATGCTTAATTACATTTGGTGGCCTGATAGGCAGCAGTTTATTTGCATGGAACTCTGAAACGAAACGACTTTACTTGGTAAAGTGGCGAGAATGGTGGCACCAATACTTTTTTTGGACAGCATACTCTCCATACTTTCTTATGATGACCTTTCAAATGGTACGATTCCAGATCACTCAAGATATCAACTCTCTTGTATTTTTAAATGGCATTTGGATCTGGGGAGCGGTTATTTACTGTCTTTGTTGGCTGCAAAATCTCAATAGCGAAGGAATATGCCAGCTCATGAATGGATTTATAATGTACTCCGAGGAGTTTACTGGTAAATAGAATAAATCCTTATTTGTATTGTATTCACTATATGTAAATGATTGACTGATGGATATATTAACCACACCTAATTCATTTAATTAATCGCAGAAAATTTTATACCCACCAAACATAAAGTGGAACTGAGAAAGAAAACAAAGGTTCTGGACGCTCTATTCACATGTCTTATATTGGGAATGATTGTAGAAGTGTCGATTGCCACCGCCCACCACTTTGCATTCCCCACAGACCCTACTTATCCTGGCTACTTCATTTCTGAAGATGACTACACTACTTTGATTTATGCAGGATTTGGAGCCATTTACTTTTGTGGGCAAGTAATATCATGCACTGTGATTTACTCACATGCAGTCAGTGTTTTAAATTTTGCGTTTGTGATCACGCTTGTACTTCTTCCGGAATTTAAAATAGGGAGGAGGGCGTACAAAACTACTTCAGCTCTTCGAACTGTGACTGCTTTACCACTCAATTATAGGTCATTAGAAATTCTTGTTTCGTCAGGAATGAAAGTTTATGGAGTACTGCTATTTCCTTTCCAAACATTAATGACAAATCAGGCGCTCTTTTGCAATTATTGTTTATTGGTTAAATGGAAGGAAACGACACAACTGACTAAAATAATCATGCTTATGTGGTCTGCATTTTCAGTTTTCGGATGGGGATTAATGTTAGAATGTAGTGGATGGTTGTATGGGATTGGCGAGGAAACTTTAAAATCTTGGAAGTGCCATGATTGGGGTTCTAAGCAGAATAATAAGTATATGAGCCGATTTAGGAAATCATGCAAGTCCTTGCGTGTTCATTATGGTAGCTGCTACACAATTCGTAGGTTGAGTGTATTGAAATTTTTGCGAGGAATTATTCGAGGGACGTTTAGAGCAATACTTGCATTAAAATAATTAATTACCTGCTACCCTTGTACACACACGACACACACTGGACACACTTTTTGTACATACCTAAGTATATTCTATATATGCCGATTTAGTGATTTACATCTCGTATTTTTACGACTTAAGCACGCTCTAAACATTAAGATAGTTTTATTAAGCTCATGAGTACGTTGCATACACTAAAATACAATTACAAATACTTATATGTAAACTTTTAACTGGAAATGATATTATGTACTAGAAATCAAAAAAGTTATTAAAATTATAATATTATTACTGCCGCAATGATTTTGCACTCTCAGATCCCTAACTAATCCCTTTTTGCAGACCTTTGCAAGGAATTGCGTCGAAATTCATGGAGGTATAATTTATAACTTTTAATATCAATTGTATTACGTATTGACATTTATCTCTTTCTGGTGTAGTTTCTATTGTAATTATATGCATAGAATAACTAATATAACGAGCTAGTTCCGGGAGCAGTAGATGGGATACATTTTTAGACTGTGCGGGGTGTTGGCATTCTCAATTAAAGAGACCGATTATGTGATAGTTTTGACTTGACTTTGTTCCATTGAAGACTAGAAGCTTTGGTTTGGAGCAAGAGAACTTGTATTGAAAGGTAGGTTGGAGAGATTGCTAAGAAGGTAAAAAAATAACGTGCATACAAGTTGGAAATGGGCCACTGCTCAATGCCATTTGTAATCAGAGATCTGTCCCTACGCCATACATGGACAATATCATGTGTACAATTGAAATGAAGTTCTTGCTGCATATCATGTTTAGTTCATATTTGGATAATTAAATACAAGAGAGGCACAGTTCCCGACACTTTTATCAATTGGTTTTCGCCTAATCGCCTTTCACAAAGTAATAGCCTTTTGTAATAATTTTTCTGGCTACTACGACTGCACTGGAATCATTTCTAGACGTCAACAGGCGATGTATTTCTATTGCATTGCCAGATCACCCTAATAAAATTCATTTTGTGTAAGAAAATTGTATGATTTGCCTTACACCTTAGCCTACCCATCTGGTTGTGTGCAGAAGAGTTAAAAATATAAATGCATAAGAAGATTGGGTATGCGATTTAATCTAAAACGTTGATTTTATTTCCATGAATAGCAGAGCCAGATTTCCGTTGAGTTAAGCAAGAAAAGGTTATTCGAGTAAGTTGTTTTTGGCTATTTTCCAAGAGTTTAGTATAGTGTGTTATGCATTACTATATGCATCTCCAGGAATATAGTGGCAGGAAGTTTACGAACAATAAAGCACATCAAAGAATTCTAAATCTTAATTGAATCCTTGTTCTCACTATAACAAACCACGTTTAGAAAAAGCTTTTACATTTCATTGGCTGCACGCTGACTTAAGTGTAAAACAGCTTTTGATCAAAACACTTTAATAGTACGTATTTTTCGAACAACGGTTTGTTGTTAATATAATCAATGAGTTTTTATTTTCTATATGTGTAGATTTCAAAAAGCTTTCATGAAGGAAAATTACAGTTTATTGTATACGTTTAATTCTCTTTGGTCTTATCATTCTTCAAGTTTATGAAAACGTGTGGCATCAAGGAAGTGTAGTGTAGTTTCAAACTTGAAACACATACAATTGTGATTAAGCCAACGTAAAATTTAAACAAAAAAACATGTGTATAGACAAAGAGTCGTACTGCTTTACTGGAAACATCGTACATCAGTATTGTATTTATTGTACAATTCAAACACTACACATATAACTACTTTTATGCTTTTTTAATGCCAGCTTCTTTAATCATTATTTAACAGATATGTGCTGTACAGTAATAGTTTATTATTTGTATGAATGCAGTTTAAAATGTTTAATAATGAGTATTTTCAAAAACTCTGTTTTCCTTTCTTTCATAAGCTTTTCTGAATAACACAACATATTCGTAATCCTTGGAAATAGCAAGCAAAGGAACAACAAAGATTCACGAACATTTTTTGCAGTACGGTTTTCATATCGACTAATATTCCCTTGAAGCTTATAACTCTAAAACTCCGACAATCCCATAGTAGTCTGGGAAATCGTCTTCTACATGGGGCCAAACGAGCTCGCCGTTCTTGTCCTTATAATCCCTGTTGTAAACACGAGCAAGTTCTCGATATCCTAGTTTCGTGGCAATCCTTTGTGTATATGGATTTGTAAATGAGCTTTTGAGTAGCTTAATCCCCCTGGCTTTGACAATATCTGCAACTAGCTGGTAGCTTTTTGTTGCCAATCCGCAACCTCGGAATTCTTTTTCAATAGAAATCATAAACAAATCCACATAACAATCCAATTCCGGGTAATGGTCAAACACTGGACCAGCTTCATCCAGCAATTCCAGATATGGCAGAATTTGTTTCATTTGTGGGCACTCCATTTCCGGAATGCGATCTTTCTCCCCTTTCTGACAGAGGATGGAAATTTGACATCCTGCAACCTAGAATATTAACAACGTTGTAAAACGCTCTCATGCACATGTAAATATATAGACTATAGTAATACTAAGCAAGTATATACTTCTTTTTCTTTGCGCTGACATATAAGCTACACTATCTACGTTACTTTGCTACTTTCCCGAAAAAGTTAACATGGTATCCAGAAATGACATAATAAAATCAACTACCTTTCCCGTCTCTTTTTCTAGAATGATGCAGCTCAATCCATCCTTGAACAGTTCTGTAATCATTCGATCCAAGTCTCTTCGCTTTCCCTCACTATATCCTGTGAATATATTTAACGGCTCGTCCTTATAAAAATTCTCACGCATTGAGAGCAGAATATCTTGATAGTTGTCTGGAGCTGCGGCTTTGAATACATATTTTTTCCATTCCACTTCCCAGCATGGGCTTGTTAAATCAGAAACATCCCCCATGTTTGCTTTCTGTTTTCCTTTGATTCTCCTCAACACTTGGAGCGAGCCAAGCAGTAGTTCCAGGGATACGCGTCTATTTTTTATAGTTCCCCACAAAGACAAGATCTGGTGTTTGACAACTACAGTAGTCACTTCATTTGATGTTATTTTACAACTGTATCAGGTTTACAATCTTTTCTGCTGACACCCACAATCGACTCTGTATCGATCTGGAAAATTGATGTAGCACAATTCTCGAAATATGAAATTTTGCCAAACTTAAGTGTTCACTCTAGCATGATAAACGTGCTTGTAACTTAATCATCTCTTGAGAATGCCGTTTTTATCCACTTCGCTAGACACGATCGAGTCTCTACAGGATGACGGAGTGTATTGTCAAACCCATGCAATAACTGAGGGTAGACAGATGGTAAAATTCAGTTGACGTTGGCAATAAACATCCAATAATAAAGCTTGATGGATGATAATGCTGATGTTTGGATCAGAAGGATCTTTTATTGCTTTCTCCCGAATGTCTGGAATCAGCAGAAGTTTTGTGAAATTTGCCCTTCTAATATAATAATGGAATTCATTAACTCAAACAGCAATTCCCGACTGAGTGAGCAATTTTAGGAGTAGTCCCGAGACGATTGGAATTGAAGAATTTTGGAATGTTCTACTGTCAGTGCAAATGTATTTAATGAAAACTAAATTTTCCTTCTTGTTTTCAAAGAGGTTCCACTAATCATCACATTTACTTGCTTGCTCCAAGAGAAGCTGCAAGGAATATAGGCTAAACTGTTTTAATTTGAGGATATTGTAGAGTTGGAGGAGGAAAAATGGCTTTCTTCCTACTCGTTTCAGATCTGTGGAGAAACTGATGTGAGGGAAAGTGTGAACTTGGTTTTAAATATTTTATGTGGTTGTGTATGCTTCTATACCAATATATTTCCAACGATGTCAGTATATCATGGCAAGTGAGAGAGACAAGTAGATTTGCTTCATCTCTAGAAGCATCTCATCTCAGAACTAAACCACAACCAACCAAAGCACCGGAAACCGATGCATCAGCTTTAACCCACTAAACTAGTATTTATATGAAGCAACAATGTATAGAACATGCTTTTTGCATAGTTTAGGTACTGGAAAAGTATGTATCTCACAGTCTCACTCAATCTTGGAAAATGTTTGGTATTAGGGGATAAGACTTTCATGAAGTATTCTCACTAGAATGTCTTTAATTTAGCGTAGTCTCGTTTATCATATAAGTTTTATGTTTGGGTATTTAATATGAGTAAATATGTGCAGCATTGGTGTAGCAGCAGCACAGAAGAATTGGAAGTAGACAATATGTATAGTAGCCGATTTTCCTTGCATGCATTGGTTAAAATTCAGTGAAAACCAGCTTAGCTGGAGGTTAAATTCATTGAATCAATGTTATAACATACAGCTGGACTGGAGTTATACGTGGATTTCCAACTCGTCTAATAATACAAAAAATATTTTTTTGATTACACAACACTCAATTGCAGGATGCTTACGAAGTTTTAGATAGTTGTGGTGTAGTGGTAGTGTAGGACTGCTGAGATGATGATAGGGTTTGTATTGTAATATTTGTAATGCATAATTTTTGGGTCATCGTGATACTCTTATATCGCGATCCGATCATGATGAAATCGCAATTATAAACAAATGTCCTTGCTGTGATGGAAGATACTGGGCATACAACTTTCAACTTTACTTACCTAGCCATCATTGATGTTAATCTCAAAATAATCTTCGTTGAATTTTTATGGATTGTAAACCTAATTCATTAGTCTGAAGGACACACATAATTATCTTCACTATTAGCAAGATGTTCACTGTATTTAAGCAAATATGTGTTGGACATATTAAATGTTTTGGCTACAGTTTCAATTCTTTGGGTTTGCTTATGGAGTATTATATTGGATTCACTAGCTATCAGGTAAAAGATGCACAATTAAACAGATTTTTTTATATTTCGTGTTTTGTCGAAATGAGACCTGACCCTAACACTGTGCTATAGTTCTACGCATTGCGTTGCGACCACTTGATCGTTAAGCCTACATGTAAAACTGATACAAGAAAATTTACAGGCTTATATACACGTATGTATAATTCTGGAACACTTTAATTTCATGAACAAAGAACTTGACATTTGTTTATTTGGCTCTTTCCGTTCAGGTTCAGCTAGTGAATACTGAATACATAGGCATGTCATAAGAGTTAGTTAGATTGAACTGAAAAATTATAGTATAGGAGAAGTAACGGAAACGAAGAATTTTTACTTGTTTATAAAATACTGTCAAAAAATCTGAAATTACTTATTTGTTTACGTGTATTACTCATTCATGTGTACTATGAGCTTATAATAACTATAGATTTTTATTTAAAATTACGCTTAAAAGAACATCTCTCTTCCTTCATATTCATGATATGCACCTACAGCCATTTCCCTAGTACAGCTGTATTTTATTAAAGAAACATTACAGATTTTTAAAAAAAATATCGAGGCATCCTCAACTGCAACACTGCAAGCAAGGAAAAGGAAAGCAGTGTTGGCATATCGGTAATACCATACCATACATAGGTATGGGCTTACCTAAAACCTTCATAAGGTATTAAAATTTTATGAATTGCATTAGAGTGTCATCTGGAATGCATAAAATATTTTGCAAGGCGCTTATTTGAATGAACGTGAAACCAACATAGTCGCTTACTGTCTCCATTACCGTTTACTTTTCAGTCGCATCTCAGCTCTTTCCGCTTCTAACAAAATCAACAGGCTTGAAAGAAAGCAGGAAAGGAAAAGCAGTTGTTGGGAGAAGTGATGAGAAAGTACTTCCCCATACGCGACGCTAAAGAAGCCAAACATGCAAGAAAAAAGTCATATGAATAAGGAAAACCTCATAAAATTCTATCCTTCCTTCTCGCTCTGCTTTTGTTAACTTATCATTGAGGATGTCTTCAAAAACGAATTCTCGACAACTCATATACTTAATACTTACTTACATAAGAATAAGAGATGAGAAAGCAAACGGGAAAAGAGACAAACTTTTTCCGACGTATATAGTAGATAACCCTTTATTTTCTCTCTGTCTTTTGAATTGGCTTTCCTACAAGTCTATTATTGAGCTGTTGTGAGTATGTCATTCAGTCAGTAGTAGCTCAAACAAAATAAGAAAAAGTCAGCGAAGGGAAACGAGCAGACAAAAGAATGGTAAATAAGAATAAGTTCGTTTATTCGTCAACAACAGGAAACCGAGTTTGCCCTTCCAACAAACTCAACAGAGCGTCGACATAAAAAAATGTGAGAATTCTCTATAATTTCTCGGTCTCTGAAGTCTACCTCATTTTACGCCTATAATGTCATCTCATGTATGTCTTCGTATTAAATAAATGTTGATTCTCGTAGTTTCATTTCCATTATATATATATATGATAGACTTGTACGGTTTTTCTGAACAACTTTCTCTTCGTAAGTGATAGACCTGGGCGTATTATTATTTTTCTTTGTTGTAGTTCCTCGCGATATCTCATTTCCTATAAGACCTGGAAAATTCTCATAAGCTAGGTAGGATCATGTTTTCTTCTCTCGTATCCCGTCGTCTCTGCTTTTACTTTCTTGTTATTATGCTGCTTTCGCCCATTGTACACGTATTAAATTGCGTTATTTATTATGTGAACAGTGTGCTTGTAATGAAGCTGAGTATTTCCTGGAAAGGAAGCTCATTCAGTGAGATGGTTGACAAAGAATCTTTAATAAGAGAGGGAAAGGACATTTTTCTAGCTGTAACCCTATACGACATATTTTTCCAGAGGAAAGGTAGTAGAAATATTCAAACCTTCACCAACAGAATATTGAGCAATAATACAGCTGTGGTATGCGAGATATGCGCCTTCTGAGCATTTAAGAAGCTACACCACAGTTGAATAGCTGAAAATGTCTTGCAGTGTTGTATGAGTTCGTTATTAAAGTTTACAGGGACTGTCATGAGGCGTTAGATACCTATATATGAAATTGAAGGATGTAATCATGTAAGAGACACCACTCAAACAGAAAAATTTGCTATAAGTCATAACTATTGAGCATGTGCACACAGTAATCTATAGAGTAGACAACATAGAGTCATAATCCTGGAATCGTAATCAGGGAAAAGCTCAGCAGAGTGGAAAGTTGGGAAATGAAATGAAAAAAGAACAAGGAGAGCGGAAGAATCTGGTCTGTTGGTGCTTGAAACACGCAGGGTGCAAGTATGAAAGAGCAAGCGGTCGTCCTGCCTCGTGCAAATGCTTTCACTTTAATGAACAAATACCTTTCTACGATTCTACGGACAATAAAGGATGAATATGAAATAATCTAAGAGCTTGCCATACCTGTATTATTCTATTTATCTTGATTATACACTGTACATCGCACCGCATCCAATGTAGGTATTTGTCGTTTTTATTGGAGCAACATGAGATAAAAATGAAGTCTTTGTACTGGAGACAGTGACTGGCAGCAAGTGAAACTCGAAAATAATAAACCACATATCTATTCACTCCTTAATAATTGAAATGTCTACTATCCAATAGTTTCTGTTCTAGAAAATCAGCAAACAAAAATTGAAATTAACAAATTAAGTACGCAAACGAAAGAAATGACTATGTAATTGTAAAGAAAACCCAAAAGTTCAATACATAGTATTGGTTGCATAAATAAGGTTTCAAACCGTATTTTTTCAGATAAGTGGTGACGTAAGTTTCTCACTTATTGAAGGTTTTAAAGATTTTTTCAAGACACATTTCTTCGAATACTTCAATATTGTTAGTTTTACTTAGATTTTTTCTCGATATTATACTGTTATATTATGTGCAAATAATCTATTAGCGCAATTACCCCGCGATCTTAAATCAGTCACACAGTTAAAAATGGACTCATAGGGTGTGAGTTGCGATTGGAAGCTATAACGAGCAATACAAACTCGAGCCTTTGTATTTTGTAAAATGACGTATTCTAAATTTGCACATCTTAATCGATTTGTATTATTTACAGTGAGTGATAAGAACATACGTTACCATCACTGAGTGAATATATATATATATACTTTGAATTCTGTGTGAATACCTTCTTGAAATGTTCAAAACGATATCAAACAATAAGTATACTTTATAAAAACTTAGTTCATGATTGTGAAAGTAAACACATACGATATGATTGGGTAGACATAAAACCATTTTCACAGGCAATGTTTAATACCTATCGAAAACCTATATTTATTTTACATGTTCAGTTAACATATAACTATACTACGCTTCAGCTGTAGCACTAACTTCTTCGCCACATTCAAACCTAACAAAATCAACGACCTCTACAGAATTTTGGACCAAAAAATCCCTAACAGTGAGATCGGGGTCAAGTAAAAATTCTTGGTTAACTAGCACAGTTTCATCTATATCAGTATTCTGTCTCGCAACAAAACCAGAATCGTCGTCTTCATGTTCTGGGTTTACTTCCTGCTTTTCTACTGGTGACGGGACAACAATATTATCTTCCTTCGTACTTGGGGGCGGGGAATCAAGACTGCCAATTTCTTTCGGATTCATCCCTGTACATTATTTCCACAAATCACTGATTAAAAATCTGTCTTTTTAATTTAAAACTTTGCAATTGAAGGCAGGTTTAGCATCACTCACCAACTATATGCTGACAAAGTTGGCGGCCAATCTCAGCCAATCTTCCAGGGCTAATTCCCTTCCCCTCATTTTCGGTACACTTGTATGCAACTACTGCTCCAAACTTTCCAACCTGAACAACGTCTTTACCTAAAACAGTCCCTTCGGCCGCCGCTGGATGTGTGTATCCAGCTAGCAAAACTGAAGCCCCAGATCTTAAGGAAACTGCTCGTCGTAGCAGTATGTTTTCGCCAAGTTCGCCAATGCTTACAGCTGCTTCGTCTTTTAATGATCTTGCTCCATCAAATGTTATTTTTCCAATTTCATCCGGTGACATAATAATCTGGCAATTTAATAAAGCACAGGTTGAATAAACGGTTCTCTCTAAATATTCTAAAGCTGTCGCTTATTAGTTGTTTATCTACTAGTACATTTAAATTCAAACGTTTACTTTTAATACAGAATGAAGCAGAAAGATTTAAATAAAGTTCTATACCTTGGATAAAATTGTATCCGATGCCCCAGTCTGACCTTTTGAAAATGTATAGCATCCATTGGTAATTTTTTGAACAAGGGATTGAAATTTTTTGTTTCTTGCGACAAAGTCAGTCTCGCAATTAACTTCCAACATGACAGCATTATGCTGACCAGATAAAATTGACACAAGGCCTTGGGCTGTAGCACGCCCCTGGAGTTTAGTTGCCTTTTCCCATCCATGAGCCTGTGCTTGACTTCTTAACCAGCTTTCAGCCTTTTATTTAAGAAAAAATAGTAGTCAAATAATTGTAACCATCATTTTAACCATGACTAACGATACATGTATTTAATTTCGTTTTTGTACGTGGGTCAAAAAAACAAACAAAATCTAACAAAATCTATAAAACCAGCCTAATAATGTTGAATGTATAATGGCCCATTCGAAAACATACAGGGAAAACTACATGTCACATAAACATACCTCACAATGAGTGGTTATACTGAAGATTGAAGGTAAAGGTAGTCTGCTATGCTACTACTCACCTCTTTAACATCATTT